>JAGFNK010000868.1:0-19577 GCA_025769875.1 Russula earlei | reverse complement strand
CGTGAACCGTAGACGATTGCCTTCCGAGTCACTTTGTGGCCGAATTTGCGTGTGTTGTCACCCAGTCCTACGTGTCAAGCTTATTGTAGCGAGTCAGAACGGGGAACGGTGGGGCAGGACTGAGGGCGGAAGGAGACAGGAGGGAGTGAAGTCTGTAAAATGCTCACAGTCGAACGCGGAACGCTGCTGACACCGGCAGCCTCACAGGGGGGACCGGTGGCCGCGTCACGAGGAAGCCACGAGGGTACGATGTTTGAACTGCGGTAGACGAGTTTGCATGTATTAGAGGGGGCAAGTCGAGTCCTTTCGTCGTACGCGTGCTTACCTAACGTTTCCACGCTCAATCTCTGTACCGTACGCGGCGGTGACAGCTGCTGCTGCAACTTGCGTTCTCGGGGGCGCAAGTAAAGGTCGAGAATGGCAAATTTTGAATCCCTTGGATTCTCATCGAATTTCTCATACGGGGCGGTGACAGCTGCCATATAGCCCTCTCTTTCCTCCCATCCTCACCCCTCCTTTTCATCTTCTCTACCACCGTGCTCGCCATTCTTGCAATTCTAACAGCCACCCCGTGCATCCCTTGTCGACCAACCCTCATCCGTCTGTCTCGACCCTCAAGGATGCAGGTCGCTCGGGAACATCATATGGAGTTGCGCCGTCACGCTGTTCCTGTGTACATGGGTCTCCGTACACCCCAACATTCCAAGTCCTGACGAGACGTGCTGCGGGTCACAATGCGACGTTTGGGACTCATGATTGCTGCCCTCCTCATACCAGAAGCAATGATTGCATTGGGCCCTGAGACAACGACTGGTCGCCAATGAACTAGCAGAGAAGCACAAAGGCGAGTTCCCAAATTTGAGGTCTACATCCGATGACCATAATTTGACATAGGAGAAGGATGGACGATCACTCACGGATTCTTCGCGATTATGGGAGGATTCATGGCGTATGAAGGAGACGATCCTATTCGAGTGTTGTTGCCTGATCAGCTAAATTCCTACTCTCTGACGGGCGATGACGATTTCCCAAGGATAACAAAAGAGGAGATCGATGACAAGAGCAAGGCAAACGCCATCTCGAAAGGGCTCGTCGTCCTGCAAACGAGCTGGTTTTTAATCCAATGCGTCGTACGAGGAGTCCAAGGCCTAGCGGTCACTAAGCTGGAGCTCGTCACGGTTGCCTTCGCAACTCTCAATTTTGTCATGTATTTCCTGTGGCGGCACAAGCCTTTGAACGTGCAACGTGGGGTGCGAGTATATAGGAAACGAGGCGCTGCACCGACCACTGAATATGATCTTCCAGCAACCATTTCTCTTGGACAATCACATGTGACAGGAGTTATCACTGTGTGGCTAAATCGTTTCACAGGTACAGGTGATACCTCAAAAGATTTCGTCGATCGGGTACTATACAAGTCTCTCTTACTAATTTTCGGCGGACATGATGAAGACAGCGATGTGAAGAGGGTACCCACGTTTTATCCTGACGAGTGGGTTACTACCAGGAGACGTTTCACAGTTTTCATTATGATCGCCGTCGTATTGGCTTTTGGTGGCATTCACTGCGTTGGATGGTCGTTTACCTTCCTCTCAAACGCTGAGCGCATTCTTTGGCGTTCTCGCGTCAGTCCTTATCATTGTTATTCCGTTCCCTTTGCTGATGGTCCAATTTGTATTTAAACGTGTTTTCGTTGATGAGGATCAGATAATGCTTGGGCTGGTGGGCAATCATATCATGTTTCGATTGGTGTTGCTTGTACTCTCCTTGCTGTCTCTTAGATCGCTCCCTCCTCTAGCCTACCATGTTCTAGACTGGACTTCACCGATCCCACACGTATAATCCATTTTCTTATATGCCGTCATTATTCTTACCGTGAATGTATTTTGACGTGTCGCACCTTTCCTCATTGACCCTCTCAAACCAAGCCTTTTTGTCTTGACTCCCCTGGATGAACCAATCGAGCCCTTCAGCAATAGGGGATGTCTCCACCCCCCAAATCGACGAGCAGACTGGCTCCGTCAGCGCAGTCAATGAGCTCTGAAAGAAGAAGGGCGAGGTCATCATGCCCGAACAATTGTCAGGACAATCGCCAAGCAAGCGTAGAGAGTCCGCATGCGGAAAATCGAGGTGCGGCGGACGGGGGCCCTCGTCGGGCTTGGCGTCACCGGTGGAAGTAGAAGATAACGGTTTGACCGTGCGCTGGCAGACTCGGAGGCTACCGTCGTCCCTCGCATGCCCGTTTGGAACGCGTGAACCCGAAAACGAGATTCGGAAGTTCGGGAATCATGATGTTGCGCCGGCACAACGATATGAGAGGCAGGCCGCGTGAATAACGCGAAACTGCGACGGTCAAGTCGGCGCTGTTGAACGCTTCGGTTTTACAGAGAACGCAGAGATGGGTGGATGTTAAGGCTGAGGGGGGCGAGTGGGGCCACGGTTGATGAGATTGCAGCGGTGTCAGCAGGGTGGTCTCCCGTGCGGACGGGGGAAACCTGTGAGTAGACCGGGACCAGAATGTCATTCCGTGAACAGTTTCAGTTGGAGTCGCCTTGCAACACTTCGGCCATATTCTTTAAATCGCACTTCCCGAACTCGCCATACACAACCTTCAGAATACCAATACAATACATTGCTTCCGGAGCAGCATGAGAATTTAGCACAGAGGTTGTATAATCGTCTAGCACAAAGAGCCATGAACGAGAGTGAAACTCCATGCATGCGACCAATGAGCAGTACAAAACGCCACATCATCAAGGCTAACTAGAAAAACGACAGCTAGACCGGCGGCGTCAGTAGGCCACCGGGGAGTGGGTCGGGGGGGTCGAGATTTGAGATTGTTGATATCGCCATGCGCGCAATGCTCTTGCGCCCCGCCACAAAGTTAATGTATTCCTCCATCATCAATATTGCCTCGTTGACGTGAGGACCCTTCTTCTCCGCCAAGACCTTCGCCACGAAAGATAAGAACTCGTCGATGATATAACCGGGGACCTCATCTGTTGGCGGGTCATGGTCCCACGGTAGGACTTGGCGCAGGAGGTTGACGAGCAACTGCTGGGTCCAGATAGCGCATGGATATGCCTTCCAGTCCGCGATGATGTGCTGGAAAGTGCGTATGAATAAGGGGCGGGATGTCTCTTGAGATGCTGCTTTGATGGACCGGATCGCCGTGATGAACAGCTCGAGGAAATACACGAGGCCACCGTCACGCAGGTCTTGCACGCGACAAAGTTGTGTTTTGATCGGCATTTGTGTGGCCATCAGCTCGCGTAATTCCGTCACGCGTAATTCAGGAGCGCTGAACTCTCCAAGTGTTTTCGGTCGGTACATGCTGACGCCCCAACCTGATGCCGAGATACTGCGGAACAACCACGGACAAACCCATAAGCGCTGGATGAGTAATCGAGGTGGAATCAGTTGCGGCATGAGGTATGTTGGGATTGAGCACATCCCCATCTCAGGAATGCGTCGGGGGTCAGTTTGCCATCGCAAAACGATGTGAGGAAGATAGTCAAGGACGCCACCAGTTGCGGTCACCATAGTTCCCACGAGTGAAATGACGGCGTCATCTACCTCTTCAGCCCAGCCAAGAGTGTTCCATGTGTATTCTAGCTCGGCAATTTGGTCCTTGTTGGAGAGCATAATCTCGTGGAGTCGCCCCTCCATCTTGTCCGGCTCCACTTCACGAGACAGCTCGTCGTGTAGAGTGGACGCCGAGTACCAGACATCCCCCAAACGCCGGTCAATAATCTTGGCAGTCTTGGCTGCTTCAAGGTCTTTGTCGCTTTCTGGTTCTCCACGCACGTCAGCAAGACGACCAATGATGCGCTGCGCAGCATCATGAACCGCCGGGGTCTGCAGCATCCTGCGGACGGCGATAATCGACATGCATGTCCTACGAGCCACGGTCGTGGAGTCGGATCCCGGCGGGACGTCTCCACGAATTCTCTCAATTTCGCCGAGATAGAGAAGCGTCTGGGCCATGACCTCCGATTCTGCGAACCATTCCCATTCGCGCTTTATGGATAACACCAACGAAAGTGCCGCATCAACACAAGCATTGGCACGCTTGCGGCGGTGATCCTCTGCGGGGAGAATACCAGGAGCTGTACAGGTTTTGAGAAGGCGTGTGATCGCTCTGCCGAGGTTACGAAGGGAGCCGTCGCTGCGGGGTGTGGGTATGTGTTGGGAAATTTGGCCAGAATTCGAAAGCACGAGCGCTAACGCTTGATCGGCGTTTGAAAGCATATCCACACTGCCCTCGCCCTCTGCAACAGTCTCCCAGACCTTCTTTCCCCATGTCGAGCTGAGCGTGCCAGGGATGCTAAAAATGAACGGTTCGAGTTCGCCGTCTTCTGTTAGGCTGTCGATGACCCAACGAATAGCCCGAGAGTCCCGCTCCTTGCGATCATTGGATACGTCCATGGCAAGTTGGGCACGACCCTCTTCCATATGTGAGCTGATCGGCTTCCTACTACCCGTACCACGACTCCTGTGAGTTCGTCCGCGAATCCGCTGGAACAGAAGCCAGAAGACGCCGGACAGTGGGTTTTGATATGGTGACTGGGCATCAAGGATGGGCGCGATGCCGCTCCAGAGATAGAGAATTGTACAGATAATGATAGTTGTGGTGGTGGCAGTTGCGGTGGAGGAGTTGATGTTGAAGAGGAAATCGACCAACCCGATGAAGAACAGAAAGAGGGAGATGTGAAGGAGGGCGGGCGTAGCGTCGAAAATCACGGGCATGTACCACCGTTCGGAACCCTCGTACAGAAACTGGCGGATCCGTCCACGTTTCAGGGGATGTTTGTATCGCTGGAAGACGTTCATGTAGTCACGGATCCACAGCTGGACAAGAGTCGCAAGGAGAGTGGCGACTAAACTGAACACCAGACTAACGGACCAAAAGATATTGACCCTAACGTCCGATTTCGCGGCATGAAAATCCGGCAGGGGTGGGGGAAGGCTAACCGTAGAGGGAACGGGAGAACCGCTCGCGGCCAGCTGGGCGGAGATTTGAGCCAACAACTCGACGGACTGCCGTGTGTAATACGCATTGACTTCCATGGGATTTGGGGTCAAAGTCTTGTAGCTCTCTGCGAGAAAGGCGGTCACGGTGGCGGAGTATAAACCGGCCTGACGGAAATAACATCGCCTGAGCACTCTACTAAGAGCCAGAGCGAGGGGGGACGCACGAAGATGATAAGACCATTCAATTGATCCTTCCAGCTCTCGACCAGTGACCTGTCGTGACTTATGGCCTCTTCTGAATAGATGGTCCAAAAATTGGCGGCTTTCTCGTCGTATTCTTCAGCATCATGAGTTTCGTACACGTCGCCGGGGATGCTGTGTGCCTCAGCGAAAGGCCCAGTATCCTCTACGATTGATGTGGGGATGGATTCATCATTTTCTCCTGTGTCTCCAAGTATGATGATGTGAAAGTACTAGGATTCATCAAGACGTACCAGCGGTGAATGGTGCGGGACTCTGTGCCTCCAGGTCAGCGACGAGTTCTGGGGATTCTGCCATGATGAGGTGGGAGGACTGACTGTGGGGGTTGAAACCCTTTCTGGTTTGGACGCAAAATACCTCCAGCCCAGCGCTGATCATGACAGCGTGGGTGTCACCGCCAGATGACAAAGTGAGTGAAGAATGGAAGAGGAAGCAGTAGTCACGCGGTATGAGAGGGGAATGGAGTCGATGGTTGGTAACTAGACAGGAGATCCGACTTGACCTCCTACTGACGCCTTGGTATACCTGGTAGAAAGAGAAGGAGCTAGTAGTACATTCGAGAGATTCGTCGTGGCGAGAATGGGGGAGAGTCATTGAGAAACTTCGAAGCAGGACTACTGTACGCGCGTCCAACGATTCCAAATCACCATTCTCGGCCTTTGTTCTTATCCCGATTGGGCACGCGGTATCAGTGCGCATACATGCAACCCTTCGCGGAAGCCAACTCGTCCCTCTTTCCATATTGCTCTCCGCTCATCAACAGCCATCCCCTACCCAGCTCGTTGAAGCAACCCGGCTAGCTGCGGCTCGTACTTTCTAGTCAAAGCAAGATGGCTTCCAATTCGAGCCGTCGTCCGCCAGAGAGATCGGCCACTATGGACCCATCCTCTAGGACGTACAAGTTCACAGGTAGATGCCTTCCTGTCCGTTTGTACAAACATCACAGGATTCATTGAACGGATAGACATCACGATCAAGTCAGATCCTCACGGCTCTTACAAGCCTTCTCGTGTGATAGACCTTCTTGTGGACGACAATCCCAGATCTGCCTCCTTTCAGCGCCGTCAATCACAGTCTACACTCACTTGGGAAGTCAAACCCGCTGTGTGAGTCTCATCTGTCGTCTTTCCCCTACCGCGTCGCGAGCCGTTATAGCTTTATCACACCAAAATCTATTATAATCATCCAACCGTACGAAGCTCGCGTGGCCGTCAGGCGAAAGAAAGCGGAGGCTGTCACTATCCATGGTGAAGCCGTGATCCTTTTCTGCTCATCCAGACCTGGGGACAAGCATGGTGAGCGCTTTCTCGTTATCGCCTGAGTTCATTAAACAACTGCACTTCACAGAATTCGAGCGCGCCTGTGCTGGATACGATGTCGTCCTTACTGTCATGCTGCAGAAAGATGCCAAAGTATGTGAATACGCATAGTAGTCAAGGGACTGCCTGAATTATTCCACGCAAAGTTGAAGGACAAAATTCCAAGTGGACGTGAAGGCGGTGCAACCCTCGAGGTCGACAATTTATCTGTTAACCTTCCCAAGGCATCGAATTCGTTCAAACGCTCCTTGGATTCCTTACATGATCTTATGGAACTGATCTCGCCTATGTCTCCAGTACGTTGTTTGTGAATTCAACGAGGCCTTTCAGTGACATGTATCACCGTCAGCTTTATGAAACGGCCAGTAAAACAATCGATGCTCTCAAGACTGCTTGCGATGTGAGCTCCTTACCCACAGGTATTCCAGAGGAGGCTTATGTTCCGTCGGGGAGGTTATGCCCACAGATAAGTTGGAAGCGGATCTCCAGAACCTAGGCGAGCAAATTCATGGCCTGCTCGTCGACCTGAAATTTTACATGTCCTCTGAACGTCTGTCGTCTCAAACCCAGATGCTCACATCCCTGCTGTGCTTGGTTGGAAATGCTGCTTTGTTTGCAGAGGATTGTTCCAAACTCGAGTTTGAAGGTGAGTAACGGGCTTATTTCATCCCTAGTTGTCAAGACTGTTTGAATGCAAAAGAACTCCGCAATTCTGATAATAGAAGAAATATTCTCGAGAGTTTTGGCCGACAGTTGACGATTCTGGAGAGAAATTTCATTTCCGGAAAAGAGGGCAGTCGATGGTCCCAGCCATACCACAGGCCACCGTTCCCTCAAGCTCTTCTTTCTATTGCGATCGGAAGCAAAGTCAGGATTGTAGAAGAACCGGTCCCACGCACTATTATACGTGAGTCCTTGTCAATAATCACGACCTCAGCATTATACCAACCGCGTCATTTGTAGAAGCGGACGACAGGGGGCAGCTCGCGTCTTTGCTTGACCCATATTTCGTCCCGACGTCTCTGCTGGATCGTTGTTGTCTGGCCTCGACCAGAAGAGACTTGTTGTCTGATATCATTGACTGGTTCAATGACACTAACGAGCCAAATGTTTTGTGGCTCAGTGGTGCTCCTGGGTCTGGAAAGACATCAATAGCTTGGAGCCTGATTGCGGAACTAGAAAAGCAGCAACGTTCGGCGGGGGAATTTTTCTTTAGGCCGAGTCAACATTCGCCGCAGCAGCTCTGGCGTACCATGGCTTTCAAGATGGCGGAGTTCCATCCTGCTATTGAACGTGAGGTCTACAAGGCATTGAGGACAGAAGAAAGTCTTGATTTGAGTGATGTCACTCTAATTTTTGAGAAGCTCGTCGCTGGCCCTCTCCAAACCTTAGATGTCCTATTGTCCAAACGTGGCCCAATTCTTTTAATTGACGGCCTTGAGCAGTGTGGACGCGATTTCTCAGATTGGCGGAGAGTCTTGGATACCCTTCCGCTCTGGTTGTCCTTACCGCGCCACTGCAAGCTCATTATCACTAGTCGTCACCAACATGACATAGTGAAGGTTTTTGAAAACAAAGACATCAAACGCATAGAACTTTTGACGGGAGCCGACGCCGACTACAACACTGACGTTGATATACACACTTACTTCGATCACCGCTTCGCAGAGATGAAGAGGCATGACAACTCGATTCCGAAGGATTGGCCTCGTGACGATGCAATTTCAAAACTGGTCGAACATGCGAAGGGATTTTTCAAATGGGCTGCTCTTGTCGTTGACGATATCCAAATGGCCCAGCGAGATAGGGACAGGCAACTAACGACCATCGTTGAACGCGGGACGACGATTGCACTCGATGATTTCGACCCATATCTCGAGGAGATTTTCCAAACTGAATTCAAGAGTGATCCCTCTGACACCTTACTGGCGGCTTTGGCGACAATTGCTCTAAGCAAACAACCGTTGACAATGGCCGATCTCGAACACTTCGTTCAAAGCCAAAATCGACTACCATCTTTCGCCGAAGAGTCACTGTACGACATCTGCCACCAATTGTTGCCGATCGTTTCAATCGACGGTGAAAGCGGTGCAATCAAGTTCCGACACAAGGCATATCACGACTATCTGATCAGCCTTAAACGATGTACATTGTATAACTTCCTCATCGACCCCGGCAAAGTGCACAGGGAGATGACAATTTCATCTCTCAAGATCATGCAGCAAGGACTGGAGTTCAATACCTGCGGACTCAAATCGTCGTACCAGATGAATTATCAGGTTGAAAACAAAATCGAAGAACATATCCCTTCCCACCTAGCTTATTCTTGTCAGTTTTGGGCGGATCACCTCCGTGACATTGGCGCAATGGAGAAACGTGACACGGAACTTGTCAGCCTACTGAAGAACTTCCTCAACTTCCAATTATTGTATTGGCTCGAGGTGCTGAGCCTGTTGTCACAATCCAACCTAGCATCCAAGTCGCTCCTTGTGGCGGCAGAATGGCTTGAGGTATGCGAGCCACCGTATCTTCCGCGACGACCAAAACTCACACGTTTTGTCACCAGGCCACGGATAAAGATCTATCCTTACTAGCCGCCGATGCGAGTCGGTTCTCTGTTACCTTCGCGGATGTCATTTCAGAGAGCGCTCCCCACATCTATCTGTCCGCGTTGCCATTTGCCCCTTCTTCGTCTCTAGTTTCAAAACGGTACCGTGATCAATTTCCCCGGACGATCAAAGTATTACGGGAAGAGGGGACCAAGTGGCCACCCTTGCAATTTTCGATCCCAACCAACGGGTACGTCAGCAGTATCTCTATTCACCCCGATGGCAAGAGAGTGGCGGCGGCGATGAGCTCTGGAATCGCAATGGTCTTCTCCATGGCTATGGGAGAAACCCTGTTCTCCCTTTCTGGTCACAGTTCGTCGACCATCCGTACGATCGCATATGGTCCGAACGGGAAAAGGATTGCGACTGGTGCGCCTCTTCGCATGTCTGCATTCCGGCCTGTGCTGAAACCGAGCGGAAGGATGTGATGATAGGTGCCTGAGGATCTTCGACGCTGAGAATGGTTCACTTATCTTTGGGCCGTTCGAACTCCATTCAGACTGGATCCGATCCATTGCTTGGTCCCCAGATGGACAACGGTGAGCCTCGGCCACTTTGCGGGTAACGCGTCCAATCTCACGTTGCCGACGTATGTATAGAATTGTGACCTGCTCGGATGACAGAAGTGTCAAGGTGGTGGTCATCGAGACCGGACAAGTCATATATGATATGGCCTTTCACGACGACTGGGTCCGCACGGTCCTCTACACGACAGAGTTCTTCATTTCAGGTTCTGATGATAGGCAAGGTACACTTGTGAAATTGTTTCCCTGTGCTAAATGAGAGGAATAGGACCGTGAGGATATACGACGCGTCCACGGGAGAGGCATCGGGTGATGCATGGTCGACGGGGCAAACAGGCTATATTCTCGCCCTCTCTATTTCTCCAGACTACAGGATTCTGGCTGCAGGTAGTGACGACTGCTCGATTGTACTCTACAACATGGAATCACGGACTATGATCAACCAAGCGATCAGGGGTCACAGCGGAGTGAGTGCGTCAAAATTCCTCTTGCGACATACTGAGGTATGGTATTCCATAGTCGGTTAGATCCCTGGCATTTTCAAAGGATGGACGAGTACTTGCCTCTGGTTCCGATGATTGCACCGTTCGTCTGTGGAATGTCAAGACAGCACAGAAGATCTGTGATCCTCTATATGGCCACACGTCCAGTGTGAACTCCATCAGGTTCTCTCCTGACATGAAGCAGCTTGTCACAGGTGGGCTCCATTCCACTCAAGGCCAGACGTGTGTGCCTTAACGATTTCGGCTAGGTGGTGAAGATTGCTCAATAAGGTTCTTTGACTTGGATGCACTCCCCATTTGGAAGAACTCTCCAGGAGGCACGGGTAGGTTCCGTGCAGCCACCGCTCTCAAACACGACGGTACAATCCTTGCAAGTGATGGCTCAGTTATCACTGGATGGAGTGTTCATACAGGACGCGTGGAGAATGTACATCTGGAAGATAATTCCGAGAACTTGGCGAACGTCCGATCTGTTTCCATATCTCCCAACGGCCGTCTCTTGGCCACTGCCGCGAATCGAACGGTGATAATCTGGCAAGTCGAAAGCGGAATTATGATGTGGGGTCCACTTGAAGGACATGAGGACGACATCTGTGCCCTCAATTTCTCGGTGGACAGTAAGATGGTCGTATCCGGGAGTGACGATCACAAGATTTGGATATGGTCCGCTGAGACGGGACGAAGTATATGTGGCCCTATGGAAGGTCATTCCGACAGTGTGAGAGGTGTATGTTTCAGGTGCATTGTTCCACATTTGGAGCTGTGAGGGTGAAATCTGACGCCAGAACAGCCCCGACGGGAAGCAGATTGCAAGTGGTAAGTCTTTGTCGGGCACAAGTCCTTCCTTCTCACTTTCTCCAGGGTCCTATGACACCACGGCAATTATATGGTCCGTTGAAAGCGGGGAAAAAGTTCATGAGCCTCTCACATACCATGCAGGATCTGTGGGTGCATTTACAGGCGTCTTTCTTCTGCTATTGATCGATCTTCCAGATAAATGCGGTTTCATATTCTCCCAATGGTCTGTACCTCGCAACTGCTAGCAATGATTACACTGTCGCCATTTGTGATGTCGCGACGGGCGGGCAGAACGTGTCACGCCGTTTGACGGAACATGGAGGAGAGGTGAACGTGCTTAGTTGGTCCCCAGACTCGGAAAAAATCATCTCGGGGGCATCAGACAACATCATCCGTGTTTTCGAAGTCGAGACAAGCATTCTCCTATGTGTGCCTCTCACAGGTCATACAAACGAAGTGACAGCACTCTCATTCCGCTCGCATCAGCATAGTAAGGAACAACAAATCGTTTCTTGTCAGTGGCTTCTCTTGGGCCCTGTCTGCGAATGTTATAGACCTTCCTTCTCAGGTAGCCTTGACGGAACGGTTCGAGTTTGGGAACTCAGAATAAAGAGCTTTGTGCAGACTCAGCGATTTTCAGAAGGTCACGAGGATTGGGTCAGTTCGCATTCCCCGGCTTGGGTGATGCGCTCACCTCTGTCCAGGTCCACGCCATTGCCTTCTCTCCCTTGGACGATAGCATAGCATCCGGTGGTGATGAAGGTCGACTGGTCGTGATGGATGCGGTCGCAGGGACCGAGAAATTCTCTAAAAACGCACACAAGGACTGGATCCGCTGTGTAACATACTCGCCAGACGGGAAGAGGATTGCGACATGCTCCCTGGACGGTGTGATCTGCGTCTGGGACGCAGAGAGTGGCGAGCGCCTGCTGGAGCCTATCCAGGGTCATACCGAAGCAGTCTTGTCAATTGGGTTTTCGCCTGACGGAAAATTCCTAGTCTCAGGTAACGCATGTCTGTAAATGTCTTGTTGGATCTAAATGCGTCACTGTAGGGAGTGAAGACAAGACTGTTCGTACCTGGGATACGCTCCCTGTGCTCGAGAACGTGTTCGACCTGAACCCGCCCGCATACCACGGCCACACGGGTGCAGTTAACGCAGTGGCATACGCAGATGGAGGAAAGCTGATCGTGTCTGGTTCTGCCACCGCCGAAATTGCCGTTTTGGACGTCTTGAATGGAAGGGTCGGCGAGACGAGTAAACGACAGTTCAGCGCCCACGGCGGAGCGATCCTTTCGATCTGCGTCTTTGGAAAGAAGATATTTTCCAGTTCAGAAGACAAGACGATTCGGGTCTGGGAGTTGCACACCGGTCATGGCCTCTCTTCCATCCTTCATGGTCATACGGGGCCGGTCAACGCAATTGCGCTTACCCCCGACGGGAAAAGGATCATCTCTGCCTCGGACGACGGCAGCCTGAGAATATTCCACTCGGACAATGGCGAGGCATGCACGATGCCTTTCGACACATCTAATCGGATCTTTTCAGTCGCAGTATCGCATGACGGCAGGCTCGTCGCTTGCAGCGGTGCGGATAAGAGTGTAATTGTTTGGCGCGCCAATATGGCAGGCCGCGCTGTGTGGCCGGATGATTTCATTCGGAAGGTGCACACGTTCGAAAGTTGTCTTGTCGACGAAGGAGGTGTCCTCGCGAATTTCACCCTGAGAAGCGATGGATGGCTCCATGGGTGGACGGATGTGCCCATATGTTGGATCCCGTCTATCTATCGAGCAGGATTGTGGACGCCGCAGACAGTGGGAATTCTTGGTGCATCAGAGACGATTCTTGACTTGAGGAGTCTTGTTCATGGTACTCAGTGGGAGCAGTGCAGGGCATAGGCGTGATTCATCAAGGTCAATGTACACTATCAGCTTTGAAATGGAATGTGTAGTACTGATCTCAGTCTTTGGTCCAGTTTGTCCGTTCGCACGCCACGAAGAGCATTGAATCGGAAATCCAGCTCCTCGGGAGAGGTGCCAAGCGCACTTGATGTCAGCATGCTCGTCACGAGGCAAAGAAAATAAAAATGGGCTGAACGCTAACGTCTCCTTTTCCTCGCGTTCACAGCCCTTCTACTAGGATGATCCTCATTCTCGACATGCTAGCTGCCTCACGTGCATCCCCTGTCAACCAAACCCCACCACAAACCATCTCAATCGACCGATTTCATGCCAGGGCCCCGTCCTGCGATGACCCTCACGGATGCAGGTCGCTCTGGGACATCATATGGAGTTGCGCCGCCACCATATTCCTGTGTACATGGGTCTCCGTACACCCGAACATCCCAAGTCCTGAGGAGAGGTGGCCACGAGTCACAATGCGACGTGTCGGACTCATGCTTGCTGCGCTCTTCGTGCCAGAAGTAATGATCGCATGGGCCCTGAGACAACGACTGGCCGCCACTGAACTAGCAAAGAAACACAAAGGTGGGCCCAAAAAACCTGAGGGACATAACTAGTGACCATAATTTGACATAGGAAAGGGATGGACGCTCACTCACGGATTCTTCGCGATCATGGGAGGATTCATGGAGTATGAAGGAAACCGACCTATCCGAGTGCTGTTGCCCGAACAACTAGGATCCTATTCTCTGACGGGCAATGGTGATTTCCCAAAGATCGCAAAAGAGGTGATCGAGGACATGAGCAAGGGAGGCGTTATTGCGAAAGGGCTCGTCATTCTGCAAACCGGCTGGTTTGTAACGCAATGCATCGCCCGAGGAGCCCAAGGCCTACCGATCACCGAAATAGAGCTCGTCACGGTTGCCTTTGCAACCCTCAATCTCGTGATGTATCTGTTATGGTGGAACAAACCCTTGAATGTGGGACGTGGGGCGCGAGTGTACAAGAAACGAAATGCTCAACGCCCTACCAACGATGGGCACGTTGATGCTACAGGTTCGGTTGGGTTTTGGGGTGCACTCAGAGATGCAATTTCTGATCTTCCCGCTGCGATTGCTCGTGGACCATCGACAACCGTGACAGGTGACAATCCATGGCTAATCCGTGTCCTCCTCTGGCCAGCCAACAAACCTTTCTCGATATTTTTGGGCGAAGATGATCAAAGCTGCACTAACTTGAAGAGAGTACAGACGTTCTATCCCCACGGGTGGGTTGTTGGGAGGATGCATTTCGCAGTGTCTATTGTGACTGCGGTCACATTGGCCTTTGGTGCGATTCACTGCGTGGGTTGGTCGTTCGCTTTTCCGTTGGGCATTGAGCGCACTCTCTGGCGTGTCGCTTCAGTCTCTATCGCCGTTGTCCCAATTCTGTTTCTGCTACTCGTATTTGCGTCCATCCCATGCAACATCAGTGATTCCGTTGCAACCACGATTGCATTTCTGCTGCTATCCCTTTATATCCTTGGTCGATTGACGTTGCTTGTGCTCCCTTTCCTGTGTCTTAGATCGCTCCCTCCTGCAGCCTTCCGTACTGTACACTGGACTTCATTTATCCCGCACGTATGATCCACTCACTTTTATCTACCGTGAATGTGTTGCACCTTGCTCCTCATGGACCAAGCCTATTTGTCTCAATCTCCTGATAGACTAATCGAGCCCTTACATCGACGAGAAGAGTAGTTGCGTCGGCCCGATCAACGGGCTCCGAAAGAGTAAGAGCTAGGTCATGACGCTGGAACGGATGTTTCAGATCCATAAGCGGAAAAAAATCGTTGTTTACGCTCCTAGAGATGGTGATACTCGACGAGTAAGACGGTTCGTGACGAGCCTTTAGAGTGCGAGTACGTGCGTGCATGGGGCCACGGGGTCAAGTAGGGGTGCGTGAGTGTATGCAATAATCTACTCATTCCAGGTCTAATACTAGATCTAGGTTTGGATGTTGTGTGCCAGCTCTCTTCTAGCTCTAGGTGTGAAACTAGAGTGCTAGACCTAGATTTTTAAAATAGAACTTGGCAAGTGACAAGAACTAGAATGCTGGTAGTATGTCATTTTGCTGATGCAGGCTGAGTGAGAGGAGTCGGTGTCCGCAGTGCAAGCCTTCTAAGTGATGGTGGCTGACGACAGACGGAGTATCATGGTTACGCGGCCGAATTATACACGATTTAGATCAATTTCGGAAAAAATCGAGGTGTCCAATCCAACGGAGAATCAGAACATCCCTGAGGGGGGTCAACGGATGCCCATCGTCGGGACAAACCCAGCACTCGAAAAAGTAAAGGTATCAGGCGCCCATGCTTTGCACGCGGCAATAATAGACACAACCATCACCCTCCACCCTGTCCGCACGTTTTCCATCCTCCTTCTCACCTCCTCCATCATGATTTTTGTTCTTGCCATTATCGCCACCACCCGTGGATCTCCTGTTGGCCAAACCTCACCGCCCCTCGTCTCTCTCGACCAATTTCACCCCTCCGCATGCGATGGTTGCAGGTCACTCTGGGACATTATACGGAGTTGTGCCGTCACCGTACTCCTGTGCACTTGGGTCTCAATTCACCCAAACATCCCGAGTCCTGAAGAGAGATGGCCAAGGGTCACATTGCGGCGGTTGGGGCTCATGCTCGCCGCCCTTTTTGTACCGGAAATGATCATCGCATGGGCGTTGAGACAACGCCTAGCCGCTATTGAACTAGCAAAGAAACACCAAGGTAAGTCCTTCAAACTGGGGGGATTAACCGATGGTGACAAATAAGCCCAGGAGAAGGATGGACGACCACTCACGGATTCTTTGCCATCATGGGGGGTTTTATGGAGTACGATGAAAACCGACCCGTCCGAGTGCTGTTGCCTGAACAACTAAAATATTACTCTCTGACGGGAAATGGCGACTTCCCGAGCATCACGAAAGAGGAGATCGAGGACAGGAGCAAGGGGGACGTCATCTCGAAAGCGCTCGTCATCCTCCAAACCTGTTGGTTTGTGACACAATGTATCGCGCGAGGAATCCAAGGCCTACCAATAACCGAACTAGAGCTCGTCACCGTTTCCTTCGCAACTTTGAACTTTGTGACGTACGTCCTTTGGTGGGAGAAGCCTCTGAATGTGCATCGTGGGGTGCGAGTATACAGGAAACGAATCGCTGAAGAGCCAATTGACGATGGGTCCCGTGAACCGTCGATTGGGTATGAGCAGAACGATCGGGGGTTAATGTATGTCTTCACGTGGCCATTTGTACTCTTTTGGGGCCGTTCTTTCATGACACAGCACGAGAGTCTGAAGAGGGTGAACACGTTTTATCCGGGCAGCTGGGTCACTGGCAGAATCCCTTTGGCAGCGTCGATCGTGACAGCAATCGCGTCAGCTTTTGGTGCTATCCACAGCATCGGATGGTCATTCCATTTTCCCTCGAGTACACAACGATTCCTTTGGCATGTGGCTTCTGCCGTCATAACTGTTGTTCCAATTTACCTTTTGCTAATCGCATCTGTGCCCCGTGGATTATTACGATTATTTGGGGTCAATTCGACTTGGCCACAAGCCGCGATCTGGGTGACCCCAATCAATCTTTATTTGCTTAGTCGATTGGCATTGCTTGTGCTCCCCCTTTTGTGTCTCAGATCGCTTCCTCCTACAGCATACCACATTGTACACTGGACTTCATTCGTCCCACATATATGATTGATACACACTAGCGACCTTCGTACATGAGTGATTGGGTTGAGGTTAGGTTTTGGAAAGCCCCGTGTCCGTTCCTTCCACACATTGCATCGACATTGGCATCGTTCGGACTACGATGTTCGGATTGCATCTTCGCCATTCTAGCTGCGTGTCGTGTACTAGTATACTGTAATTTACACCTCATCATACTCCTTACATCCCCTGTCAACCAAACCTCGCTACCAACCATCTCACTCGACCGATTTCAGGCCCGGACCACGACCTGTGGTGATTCTAACCGATCCATCTCGCTCTGGGACACGATATGGAGTTACGCCGTCACCATATTCCTGTGTACATGGGTATCCGTACACCCGAACATCCCAAGTCCTGAGGAGGTGGCTACGGGTCACAATGCGACGTGTCGGACTCATGCTTGCTGCGCTCTTCGTGCCAGAAGTATGGATCGCATGGGGCCCCTAGACAATGACTTGGGAGAGGGATGGGACAATCACTCACGGATTCTTCGCGATCATGGAAGGGTTCGGTTCGTGGAGTATGAAGGAAACTGGCCTGTCCCGAGTGCTGTTGCCCGGACAGCTAAGATCCTACTCTCTCACAGGCAATGTCTATTTCCCAAGGATAGCTAAAGAGGAGATCGAAGACAAGGGCAAGGAAGACGTCATTTCGAAAGTTGGCTCGTCATTCTGCAAGTCGGCAGGTTTGTAACGCAATGCATCGCCCGAGGAGTCCAAGGCCTACCGATCACCGAAATGGAGCTCGTCGCGGTTGCCTTCGCACCTCTCGATTTTGTTGATGTACCTCCTGTGGTGGAACGAGCCCCTGAATGTGCGACTTGGGGTGCGAGTATACAAGAAACGAGATGCTGAACAGCCCGCCGACGATGAGGATGTTTATCCTACGAATTCAGTTGGATTTTGGGGCGCACTTGGCATGATGGATAAAAATCGATGGCTAGTCCGTGTCCTCACGTGCCAGTGGCCAGCCGTGATATCTTCAGTTTTGGTGGGCGAGGCGAGGCGGTACGGGCACCCGGACTTGAAGAGGGTAAGAAGTTTTGATCCTGGTAGGGAAGAGTCATGCATCGGGATGGCTTTTGACATCGTGGCGTTCATTGTGACCGCCATCATATTGGCGTCTGGTGGTATTCACTGCATTGGATGGTCATTCACGTTTCCCTCGGGCATAGAGCAAACCTTCTGGCGTGTTGCTTTAGTCTCCATCTTCATTATCCCAATCCTACTTTGGTTGCTGAGAGGTGCTTCCGCTTCGATCTTTGAGTGAGCAAAGTGCTTTTGTTGATTGACAACAGGACTTTTTATATGCTCGGTCGACTTGTACTCCCCTTCCTGTCTCAGATCGCCTCCTGCGGCCTACCATGTTGTACACTGGGCTTCGTTCATCGCACATCTAAAACCACCCCTTTTTTATGACCCGTTATCCCCTTTTGACTGCTGCTGCTGCTTGTGTTTGAACTCGATAAAATTCTCCCTGCGAACAGTTCTGGTCCTTCTGGAACCATTTACGGCGCTTATCCGCGTCTCACCTCCTCAACCAAGCCAATCCGTACCTCCCTTCTTGATGAACTTATCGAGCCCAGCGGCAATCGGAACGTCTCCGCCCTCTATAGATCGACGACGAGCCCCGGCTGCGTCAGCCCGCTCAACGAGTTCGGCAAGGATCAAAGCCAGGTCATCACGCTGGAACAAATGACAGGGCATCAGCAAGCAGGGGCAGGGGAAATGTACTGCTTCGTACGGAGATCAAAAGCGGTCACATGCGTGCGGCCAACATCAGCACGGCCCGTGCCCGGCGCATTCGTGAGTCCCGTCGGGCGCAGGATCGTCCAAGGGAATGCGGTGCGGCGGACGAGGTTCTTGTCTGCTTGGGACTTCCAGTGGAGATAGTTGCTGAACGACAATCGTGCGCTGGCAGAGGCAGTCCTATCTGCGTCGTCCCATGTTGTGATGATGGGAAAAACATGTTCAGACGCGGTCGTAGCACACGAGAGGAGGGGGGGCCGCGGGGGCGAAAAACGCAAAAAGACGCGACAGTGCTTAAAGGTGAGGCCATATCGCTGGCCACGGAATCACGTGCGGACCGCGCGATGCGTGACGCCTTCACGTGCTCCCACACCTCTCGCCTTCCTGTGGCCTCTCGTCCCCAGCCCTCGCCACACCTCGCTCCCGACATCAAGTTCTTGACCGCATTGCCTAGTCATCTCCACCGACAACGCGCGTACACCACGCCCCGGCTCACGCGACGCGTTTGCGTCTCAAGCCTTTCACTACGTCCCGATATTCTGATTCCCTCTCACCATTCCATTCCCTTTCATTATCTGTACTTCATCCATGTATATAAAACCCTTAGCCACTCTGTAGTAAAAGTAGATTGAAGAAGAATCCTTTCCCTCTCATCTGTCTGCCCTTTGCCTGAATCTGAACGACCGCGCCCGTGTACCACCTAGTCCTCTCTCCCCCTCTCCTCTCTCTTCCCTCGGACAACCGACCCAAAGCTCCCTACGGTCGCACCTCACGTTTCGGATCTTGGTTCTTGCTCTCGCCTTGGTCCTCGGTCAACGTTCCCTTTTGGTCCAGCAGCTTCACACAAACTCACTCGCACGTCACCCGGACGCGCTTTAGTGCCCTCGTTTCATAGTTACCCAGCGCGGAGGGATTTTATCCGGGTCACGGACGTCGGCCTAACTGACGTGGAGCAGATGGGGCTTTGTGCCTGGAACGGCCTCGATGGCATCGAATACCTTCAGGGCGCCTTCGTAGTCTACCGTGCGCGTACGATCGCGGCCGCCCTTACCGCCTGTACCCGCGGAGAAGACGACGCTGTCCGCGCCGCTGAATGCTTCGGTAAACGCAGAGACGGGTGAGTGTTCCAAGCTGAGGACGAGAGGGATCACGGTGGACGAGATTGCGGTGATGTCGGGAATGTGATC
>JAGFNK010000867.1:0-19661 GCA_025769875.1 Russula earlei | reverse complement strand
AGCTCCTGCGCGTTCCTTTGCGAGGGCCCGGACGGCATAATGCGCCTTTTCTGGTGGCACCGCCTCGCGCACGGTAATTACGATGTGAGTCTCGTCTTGTCTTGCACGTGTCAAGGGTCGAGCTTCTCTCCTCTACTTCATGGCCCGTGGCCCAACCTGTTCTGATTTTTTTCTTTTCTTTTTTTTTTTTTTTTTTTTTTTTGGCGGGGCGGGGACGGGCATTTTCTTGCAGTTATACACCTCTCATACCCCTGCCACGGTCATAGGGCTGTTTCGCAAACACCAACCACCAGAGGTACTTCCCGTCGGAAACAACTATGCTACACTCTACTTCAGCTTCTCGCACGAGTCGCTCTTACTCCATGCGCTACTCGCACTATCTGTGAACCGTTGGCTCGATTCCCAGGAGGGTTCTCTCGCATGACCTGGCCAACTCCAGACCACGCTCGTGCTTTTATCTTCGTAGAGAACTTCTCGTTTATTCTAGACTCATGATCTCTGATCGCCTCATTGTCCACCTTATACACGGCTGAAACAGTGGAGACGCATGTTCGGCGATAGCACGCTCGGTGTATTATATATTCTACCGATCGGATCCCCAAGGAAAAGTTAGTGTGTGCATGAAAGCAATAACGACCGAGGTAAAGAAAAAAAGCGTTTGACACGGCGTGGAAATAAGGAAGAGATGGAGGCTATGGGTGGCGAGCGTGTTGAGCATGTGCTCTAGGCGCTCCTCAACGGTCCAATGAGAAGAGTCAGGCTGGACAAGGGCTGGGCTGAGATTGGTGGGAAGGATGTTGAAAGAACCGGCCTCGGTCTCATGCGAGAGATTGTCAATGAGGCGTCCTATCTGAGCTGACGAACTGAAGAAGACCTAGTGTCGAGGAAAAGATCAGCAACCCTGATCCGGTTGAATGAAGATTTGGCGTACTTTGGTTTCTGGGCGCTTCTGCACCTGCGGGACCTTCTTGCGTGATTGGAATGACGATTGACTGTCTTTGGACCCCGTCCTCCCGTGTTCCTTGAAGAACACCTGCATGCCCTCATCACGTAACGAGTACTCGGACACAAACTAGCACGATTCCCAAACGACTCCTCGTCGTCATCCCGAAGACCATTCACGATGGACCTATCATGGTGCCAGTTAATGTCAATGTAATCTCTAGGCGTTTAGCGGAGCTCTGACACACCAAATAGTTTCGCCGTTGGCTAATTCAAGCACTTCAACGGCGGTACCTGGTTCCATATTGTGGAGGGTGTTCAGATTGGAACCCGAGGCGTCAGGGTGTTGCACATCTGGAGTGACAGAAATAGCAGGTCTCCCATCACCGGTGTACATATCATATCTAAAGAAGGGGTTTAGAACAATGGATACGGATGTGATAACTAGGAAGAGTCACAGAGAATCATAGGCGGAGTTAGACTTTTCTAAAGGAACGACAGGGGCAGACTGAGGCGCGTTAATGGCCTCGGTCTGGGCCAACAGAGAACTGGGTATATGAGGCATGGGCGGCGATTGTTCAGCGGAGAAGCGCCGGCCAAGAGGCTTAGGGGGTGGGGGTGTGGGGACACGATCATGAAGGGAGCGGTTGGATTGCACTGATGCCGCACTTGTTGATCGCCGACGTCGCGTGGACGAGCTTTTGCGGAGACCTGTGCCAGGGTCCAAGTTTGACTGTTTCGCCTCCGATGGGAAAATAAGTGTTCGCCGCACTATCGTTGAATTGGTTGAATCTGGCGTTACTACGTTGCGGCCAAGCGGCCTCCGAGTGGGCGCCTTTGCGATGACTTCACCAGATTGTCGCTGTGGGGGCGGCCCAAGATTACGCCGTGAACCCGGGCTGGGAGCAGATAGCAGTGTAGGTTCAGTCAAGGGAGAGTCACGCCTGCCTCGCCCAGACCCGTCACCCGATAGAGCAGTCGACCGTTTGGAGCTGTGACCAGTTAACCTTGAACCGACGGAAGGAGAGCGTGCTAGGAAGTCTGTCAGAGCATCTTTATCGAGACCAAGATTATTGGCAGCGTCCATGAACTGCTTCAATGCATTCTGATCCACGGCCCGCGCCGTGCTGCCATCGGGGACTGGAGCAGTCACGATCGGCGCGGAGGGTGGCGGATTAAATGGCGGTGCAGAATCAGGGGATACAGGCGTATGCGGACGGAAAGACTTGTCTCGTGGAGGCGCGGATTGCACATGCTGAGAAACGCTATTCTCAGGCCGTCGTCCTGATTGCTGTTGTGCAAAATACGACGGAGTGGCCAGTGAGTTGGACGAGGAAGGCAACTGTTTTCGGCGGTCAGGCTCTGATATATCTCCTGAGCGAGGCTTCAAGAAGCGAGATACGAATCCCTTTAAGCCTGGACCAGGCGAGACTGCCGTGGCAGGAAGAGAGACGACCTTGGATCGAGAGTGATCGGTTGTGCTGGGTGGCAATGGTCCGTCGGGTGTGGCCAGTGATCGATCGGTATGAGCCGATGATTGATCAAGGGAAGGCTGTGTCGGTTCATCACTCGCGGGTGGTGTCGGCTTAGCCCTAAGAGATCCACGAAATCTTTTGAGGCGTGTTCCAAGCCTGGACGAATTCGGGGATTGACTTTGTGTTGCGGACAGCTGCCCAGATGCTGCAGACGGGGAACGCACCGGGATTGTATCGACACTGGTAGACGCGGAGACCAGTTTCGGCGCGGAAATCTGGCCTACTTCAATGCGCTTCCGTTGCGAAAAATCGCTGACCTTGGCGTTGGAGGGCATTCTATTTAGATCTGCCATCGCTGCCTCAGCTCTACGTTGGACCTCTCTTGCAAGGTTCTGTCGTTTGTCGAGCGCCTCCGTTACGGAAGACGATGAGTGCCAACACCATCATTTACAGAAGGGGACGAAGGCGAAAGTGTCTCACGAAGAGAGCGGGAGCTAGTGGAAATCTCAATCAGGAGAGGCCGCTCCGCAGGCAACACACTGGAGCTAGTATCGTGGTCGTCCATCGGTGGTGGGGATGGGGAGGTGAGAGACTGATCAGAGTCGGAAGGGCCAAATAAAGCCCGCGCAAGCGCATTCTTCCTTCGAGTTGCGCTGGAAGGCTCAGGCTCCGCGGAGGAGTTAGAATTAGCGAGATCCGTATCGGTTTTCAATTCGCCCAGCTTTAACCGTGGTGCCTGTATGCTATCCACCACCGAGTCTAGGAGAGCGCTGGCTTTCAATGCGCTATCTTGCGACATCGGTCGTTGTGTCGATCCTTGCTGAACGACATCGGCAGCCTGTATCTCGTTCAAGCCAGTCGTCATAGCCTATAACAGAACCAGACTTACGGACTGTGATGTAGATGGCCGCCTTTTGCGGAGTGAGTTCCGGCGCTCACGCGGCTCAGGTACTTCCGCCTTTAACTTCGCAGCGAATAGAAGTCGCCCTTGTATCGCAGCAAAATCGCGTTTGTTCAAACCAGAGTATTGTTGCACTACCTCTTCGGCGTCTCCATCAGCCGCTGAACTGAGATCGCCTGTTGAATCAGAAAGGTCGTGCCATGCAGGTGGCTGCGGCACGAGCGCTGCGACGAGTGGTAGCACTGGACCTTGCTTGTCCGCTTCCCACGTGTGATAGCTTGAACCAGCTGACTCTAGTGACGAGCGGAGGAATTCGCAATTGGGGACAGGATGAGGGCCTGCGACTGGTTCAGCGCGAACGGTGAGGCTGTCGCCTGACGCGAGCCACGTTGCGAGCTACGCGCATGATCGGGATCGGGGTAGACCGGTGAGGCCGAGGACCGTGGGGGATATTGGGTTGGGGTCGACGACCTCAACGCGGAACTCTCCAGAGGCGATGAACCAGTGTCGGTGACCGGAGCAGAAGGATGGCCACGTTTGTGCAAAGTGAAGATTCCGCTCTGCACCGAATTTTCGAAAACAGGGGAATCTGGTAAAGGCGGGGATCGCAGTGATCGGCTGCCCAGCGGGGACCCAAATAAGTTCAGCTGTGCAAAGTCATGAAGATCATTTGAACTGATGTTGCTATCGCTTCTCGTGTGCGTGGGAGACCTATCAAGCCCGTTACGAACTGGTGATGGTAGCCTGGTGATAGCGAGGTCCGACTCGGAAGAACCCACGGCACTTCCACTACGACTCTGCACCCCACTACCATTACCTGGGGCTGTGGGCGCTTTCCACGTGACGTTACTTGGCGTAGAGGGGCGTGAGGACACCGTCATACTTTGATATGCGCCTTGAGAGAAGGGCGAGACGGGGCGACGTCGGCCCAGAAGAGACGAGTCGAGGGGATTGCTAAACTCAACAGATGGACCATTGAGTATGTGAATGGTCTGGCGTGAAGCGACCGTTTACGCCGGATAACAGCGAAGCGATGGGAGCGCCCGGATTTGTCATTATAGGAGGTGAGGCGCGATGCGATTGTCGCATGGATGTTGAGTCGCGACGAAGCGCACTGCTCGTAGAGACGTTCGGGGACGTTGGTCTATCACTACCGGGGATACGGGGGGACGTGGCGCGGGGTGTTGAGGAAGAAGAGGGAGAGACCTCATCGTGATCGAAGGTCGTCTCACGTGGTGTCATGGGTCTTGGCATTCCGGGAATGTAGCCTGGCAGTCGAGGGGTAGGTGAGGTTTCGGCGCGGGGGTACGGAGATGGAGAGGACGGAACTCCGGGGCATCTGCTTGCATTGAGGGATCTGATGAGACAGCTGTTCCAGTCTCATAAACACTATCACTGAGTTTGATTGAAGGAACTGGACGGGGCTTGTCGACCTACACATGCAAGGAATGAGATTGAAACGAAAGAAGAAAAAAGCCCAATCAACAGAGTCACTTACAGATCTTCCCGTGAGGCTAGAAGCACGTTCAGGCGCAGGGGACCGTGGAATTAAGATTTTATCGTCACCGTCACCGTCACTGTCACCATCGGCACCACCGCGGCCGACCTCGACCTCGACCTCTTCCTCAATCTCGCGTATTACTTCTTCCAACGCCATCGATGCCCTTCGTAGGTGGCCGGGCTGGAATGACTTTACGATGCCCTCCTCCAATTCAAAGGAAGATGCCTTGCCACGAGGCGCAATGGTTGTCTCGGAATCATGCGCGGAGAGTTCAAGGTCTGTCTGTGAGTCCTCTGGTATGGATGTGTCTGATGCCTTGTAGGAGCGACCAATTGTGGAGAGGGAGGATGAATTCGTGCTCCGCCTGCTCGCGCTTGCTTTCCCAGCACCGGCACGGTCCTTCGCCACGCTGCGAAGATAAGTATAATCTCGGAATTTACCAGAGCCGAACATATTGTTACTGAAACGTTTTGCTGCACTCGAGGTGGATGGGATGGAGCTAGTCGCAGTTTCGGAAGATCTGAACGATTCGCGAGCCGTGCTTTGGATGGAGTCGCCGCTAGTTGAACTGACGGATGGCTTTGAGCGTATGCGACCTAATGTTTGCAAGAACATGTCTTCTTCTTCTTCCGAGAGGTGATTTTTTGCACCACGGGCGCGCTGATCGGCGAGTCTGACCCTAAGATCTTCCAGGGAGACAGGGTCGCCAGATGGAGCGCGGAGAACGGTGAAGCGACGCGACAGGCTAGGAGTGGTCGCATGGCGCATTTAGAAAATGCGAATATGGGAGAAAGGACGAGATGCGGCTCACTCGGGGAGGATAAGCGACGTGCGAAAGTCACCAACGGGAGGTAAGGCTGGAAGTGGTGCGGAAGGATGATCAGAGGGGGGACTAGAGCGCGCAGAGTCTGGAACTGGGTGTTGCTTGACGTCTGACCACTTGCTGTCCGAGTGATGATAGAGCGGAGGGGAGAGAAAACGATGATAGATTGTGAAAATGCCGGCACGGGTGACAGAGGGTGGCAAGCTTACCGAAAACGCAGCATTGTGGATATAGTCGCCTCGTTTTCGAGCACGTTACGGGTGAGCCAATTGTGGTAAGGTCAATGGAAAGTGCACAGGAGAGTGGGAAGAAGAGTAAAAACGAAGGGGGTGCAACGTGGGGTACACGAGGAGTTGGCGGAAAAGGGCGATCAATCGAGACGGACCGGGTGAGAAAAGGAAACAAAACAGTGGAATGAACGAACGAATGAAGTGGTCGTCGTGTTGCAACAACAAAACTGGCAATCCCTGCTAAGTACAAAATTTCCTTTTACAGGTCGGATCATGACAAAAATACATCTCAACGCCTTTACGCGTGCCTGTCGTGCCATCAGTTGTTGTCGTTGCAACTCACGGCGGACCTACTTCTTCGTCCATTCCCGCGCAGTGCTCAAGAACGCAGCTTTGTCGTTCTTCAATTGCTAAAATACAGTTTCGGTCCATGTCGAGACACCTTTGTTGTACACTTACCGCCGCAATCTCCGGCTCGAAGGGGTCGTCTGCGCTCGGATTATTCACCTTCTCCTGGATGGCAGAAAGCACTACGACAACGACATCGGCATCGAATGCATAAAATACCCCGTATTCCGCACCTGTGGCCAGAGTGATGGATGGCTTCCACTGAGGGTCCTCTGGTCTAGCGCGTGCCATCACCGAAGTGACCACGCACCTCGTCTCGCAGAATGGGGATGCAGATGCTACCCTCTTCGTTGATGCCAGGATGGTATATCTTCGTGCTAAACGTTACCTAGGGTGGAACACCGAACGCAAATATGCACGTCCGTAGTTTAGCCTCGAGATATTTTACCATACCGTTGGGGGTTTGAACGGAAAGTCTTCCGGAAGCGCGAGCTTGAAGTAAAACGTGCCCCCTTTGTATGGACTGTCTGACTGTACGGAGGCTCTGAATCCGTCGTGAGACAATGGGTAGAGGCACAACTCACCGCTCCTTTGATAGAGCATTTCCAGTTGAGCACGTTGTCTTCGACCACCTCATAAGAGACGCCCTGAATCAAGCATGCTCAGCAAACCGTGACCATGGACAAGGCACGGCGCATACATCGATCGGGTTGGCGTTCAGATCGCCAAGTTCCTGTGAGTTTATCGCATGAGAAGGACGGGAAAACGGCACTTTCAGCGATAGACGTAGTTTACTTTGTGGATGCGACTGATGCGACATCAGTGCTGACGATTTTCGATAGAGACCCGCTCGACGTACCGTAAAGCACGGGCGTTAGGACTGGCCATCGGTGGTGGACGTCCCTGCGTAAAAGAACGAGCGCGCCAGGTTAGGGTCATCCACCCCTTGTGATGCTGTCCACGCTCGCGAAGATCACCGGCGACCACGATCTCACGAACAATGGTCTCCGACCAACGAAAGCAGAACCCGCCCTCTCACAACAACAGCGCCGCAGACTCCCCCTACGCCTCGGACCCCTCCTCGCTGTCCAACGCCCCGGCGGCCGAGAACGTCGTCCTACCGGCCTACCTCTACGACCTCTCCACCCGACCCGTCTCACCGTCTCCCGCGCGCGCCCACCTTCCTCCCCATCGCCGACGACTCGCCCTACTGCCAACACCCCAACTCGCGCACAACCGCCTCGGCTTCCGCTACATGCCCGCGGGCCTCGCCCCCGAGGGCTCCACCCACCCCTTCCGCACGATCGAGAGCGCGCCGGCGGCCTACCGCGTGAGCTGGGAGGACCGCAGCCCGTTCGTCAAGGTGACGCAGGACGGCCTCGGCCTGCTCGGCGACAAGGGCTTCCGCAGCGCGCGGTGCAACGCCCTCCGTCAGGGCCGCTGGTACGTCGAATGGCGATCGAGCACGCCGGCGGCGCCCGCGCTCCGACGTCCCGCGGTGCGGCGGTAGCGTCGGCGGCGGCCCGCCCAAGGGCGAAGGCGCGCACGTCCGCCTCGGCTGGGGACGGCGCGAGGCGCTCCTGGGCGGGCCGTGCGTCTCGACGGCTACTCGTACGGGATGCGCGACAAGACGGGGGAGAAGATCACGCTCTCGCGTCCCCGTCCGTACGGCCGCCCCTTTGGCACGGGCGACGTCGTCGGCCTCTACATATCCCTCCCGACGCTGCGGGAGCCCTCCAAGCGGGACCCGCACGACCCGGCGCACGTCAAGCGCGAGCGCATCGCGATCGAGTTCAAGGGCCAGGAGTACTTCGAGTCGCTCGAGTACGCCCAGTCCAAGGAGATGCTCGCCCTCATGGACTTCTCCCGCAAGCCCCCCGACGCCGCCGCTCCGCCTCCGCCGCCTCCTTGCCTCCCACCTCCAAAAAGTCCGCCACCGTCAAGAACATATCCGAGCGTGGAGGCGCGTCCGGCGCGTCCGGCACCGCGCCGATGCGGCCCCTCCCCACGCTGCCGGACTCGAAAATCGCCTTCTTCGTCAACGGGGAGTGCCAGGGCGTCGCCTTCCGCGAGCTGTACGACTTCCGCCCGCCCCGCGCCCCGCCGATGCGCGCAAGGCGGCGCAGGCCAAGCGCCGCGCGACGCGCGAGGGCGCGCGCGAGCACAAGGAGAACCACTTTGACGACGGCTCCCTCGGCTACTTTCCCTTCATCTCCCTCTTCAACGGCGCCCGCGTGCGCCTCAACCCTGGCCCGGACTTTGCGTTTCCCCCTCCGCCAGACGTGGAAGCGATGCTCGCGGGCGACGACGACGACGACCTCCCACCGTCACGCGATGATGCCGCCCCCCCCCGTCGGCGCCCCTCCTGCTCCTGCTCCTGCTCCTGCTCCTGCTCGGACCTGGCGGCCTTTGTGCGAGCGCTATGCCGAGTTTATGGAGGAGCAGTGGGCGCTCGACCGGCTCGAAGAGGAACAGGCCCGCGTAGAGGCGGCGCAGCGCGCCGCGAGCCTGCAAGCAGAAGCGGAGAGGAAGCTCGAGCGCGAGCGAAAACGCGCGCAGGCCGCCAACGCCAAGAAGCGTCTCAAGCCCGACGAAGCGACGACGACCGTCCCCTCCGCCTCCGCCTCCTCCATCGCCATCGCCGTCGTCGCCCCTTCTTCCCCCGGCGCTGCCACCGCCGCCGATTCTGGCCATGTCGCCGCGGAGGCGCCGGCGCCGGCCTCGAACGGAGGTGACTTTCACACAGCGTCGACGACTCCACAACCTGAACGTGAAGGGTCGACTTCTCTCACGGAGGATGTACCTTCTTCGCACGTGTCGAGTATGCGCCCCCTCGTCGGTTCCGGCGCGGCGGCGCTGCCCTCCTACATGATCAACGAGTTGCAACTCAACGTCGAAACGGACCAGACCTCGACGGGGCTGTCGACGCCCGGTCTGCAGAGCACATACGGCTCGGAGTATGGAGGGGGCGAGGGCGAGGCGGAGGAGCAGGATCAAGAGCAGGAGCAGGAACAGGAGGAAGACGCCCCGCCGGAAGATCTGAGCGAAATATACGGCGATCCTGCCAAGTTGCTGCAATACAGACGTGCCGTCGCGATACGGATGGAGGAGGAAGAGGACTGACTGAGCGACTAGCTAAGCTGAAACGGGTATCGTTCACATGTCACAACTACCATATGGGACAAAGAAAGCGATAGCTAGATGTAAAGTCATATGAAGCACAGAGATGCGAGAACCGGGTCCAGAGATAACAAAGTGTCTAGGTGCCCGGTTTCAGTCGAAAGTGAGCTCACTTGACAGCCTTGGCTGTCCATCGCGGCGGAGGTGCCAGTATAGAATACCTGCAAGACAACGAAAAGTTGGATTGAGCTCAGACGAGGGGAAGGAAGGGATTTCTCACCCGACGGTCTCTCCTCTCCCCTTTGCCTTTTCCACACGGATGTCGAATGAAAGGTCGCCCGACGGCTCCTTCAGCGTGATGCTGCACCAATTTGCGTCGGCCCATGATGTAATGGCTTTTCGGTTTCGACCCATCCGTGTCCTTCTGGAATAGTTCAACCTGACCGCCGCCACCATCGGGCATGAGTCGCGAGAACGCGCGGCGAGTCTGACTCACCACTTTCCTCGTCTGTATCGACGTGATGCATGGTTCGATGTCGTTTAGTTGACAGCGAATTTACCAAGGCGATCACCTTGTCTGGCGGGTCTAGAATTCAAACGCCATCAACACGAGGTGTAGGCTGGATTCACACAAACGTACGGCGTATTGACGATCGCACCTGCCAAGTGAGGGTCAACATGACAGAACAACACATTAGAGGGTCGAAACGTACTCGTCACGATGTTAAGCATGTATCGGAAATCTGATGAAGGAGAAATCGACGAAGACCCCTTGCCCTTGTGCAAGGTCTTCAGAACACCAACCGCCGCACAATGAACGTCACCGGCCAAGAAGGTGATGCGAATCCGTCGTTCCAGGGCAAATTGTTGAAGTCTCTCAACGAATAAATTGCGCTCCGCCTGGATGATCTCATGAGCAGACGATCGTCAGCAAATGCAAAATAAGGACCTTGTGGTGTTTGGGACGTCCAATGGTCATTCTTCGAGTAACAATTAGCCCAGAGTGCAGACAAAGAAAGAAAAGGATAAGAACCAGATCATCCAACAACTCCGCATCCCCATTAATTGGTTCACAAATCCTTTCAAACCCAAAGACCCATGCCTCCCTAACGTAACTAGAGGGTTGAATTTTGACGACAAACACAGACTCCAGAAACACCATGCGGGGATACGCAATCGGAATCCCTGTGTTTACATTCAGTCTTGCTTGAAGTGACGGCAACGGATTGGCATAGTATCACCGAGCTGTATGATCAAATGCTCGACCCCTGGTGGCAACTCGCTCATTCGTTTGAAGACCCTTCTGTACTCTTCCTCGCTACACACTTGCGTTAACATTCGTTCCGCTCTGATAGGCCTAGTGTCAAGAAACCAGACTATCCAGGATTGTGTCGACGCGCCTGCAGTCCAGCAAGAGTATCCAAGCGGTCGGGCCGATGGGCGTTAGAACTGAGTGGGACGGGAAGGGCACGAATGCTCCTGGGCCACCGATGATGGTCGATTTGAAAACGTGAGATCGGTCATCAAAGCCATCGATAGAAAACTTTTGCAGAGCCATCAGATATGCAGGAACCATGCGAGTGATAGAATGATTCTGTTTACGAACCGTTGATGAAGCATTGAAATAGGAGATAGAAAAAGTATCCCCTGGACCCAATCCTTCCCAAAAAGAAAACAATTGTGAAAATTTTATATCCATTCTTTGAATGACACATACGCGTTGAAAACTGGTGCTGATTGCGTGTCATCAGGATCTGGCAACGGTCAGCAATTTTGTCAACCGCTTATGACGGCAATGTCGCGTACAACTTCCGTAACCATCAATCTTCCCCCGGTGTCAGTGGTGGCCATATGTATGATACACATTTGCTTACCAAATCTGGTAGGAAAGGAGTTTACAAGTTAGCGGGCAGAGTGCTTGCATGAGGGCCTCAACAAACATGATCATCTAAGAGACCAAAGTGAGAAGGCGCCACGAAATGGGTGCATAGTACGTTAGCTCACCTAATATGTTCAGCATGGGGCTTGAAAATCGTCCTCAGTGTGAAGTCTCGGGGGCGCAGGACCGAGCCAGACCTACATCGTACTATTGGCGCGGGCGAACGCTCCGCTACGAACACCTCGCAATAGTGATTGAAATAGAAGCGGTCTATCGCCGAGAGTATCTCTTGCGTTAGACGGCACTGCTTTTCCCCTCTGGATCCGAATGGTTTATCCAGTGTTGCAGTTCAGGTTCCCGAGTGACTCTGAGACAGAATTCGGGACACTAGACATGCAGAAGCTGAGCCGAATTACGTACCCATCGCAGTAGAGTTGATCGCCACCACCGACGAGCGCATGAAATGGCTGCTCAGCATGCTTCGCCAATAGGTCGACCCAGACGGGGTCGTAGCCACTCTGGAATCCCGGTCCACGGAAATCATCTGGGTTGACACCGGCGCTGAAGCCGTTGCACTAAGTGGAACGACCGCCGTCAAGAAGCCAACGGATCGATGACGCAGTTGGGTCTACGCACAGAATACGCGGCCAAACGCATCGTCTGACGACGAGCAGGGACAAAGAAATCCATCTCCAGTCCTCCATTGACGGAATACTTGATCTTCATCTCAGAATCAGTCAGGGGAATCTGGATGAGGAATCTCCAAAACGTGTATGTGCTAATGGACAGCGAGATGGTACAAGTTCTCAGCCGAGTTAGGCGTCGAGACATGTAGCATGTACACGTACCCGCTGCGTCCGCCATACACGTAGATCTCCGTGCCAACGACGCTCTTCTCTAGTACGGTCGGTCCCTCGAGGGGCTCGTCGTTTGCTACATTGTGGAAATGCTGAGCCATGGGGTCGGCAGGGTGGGGACCCAAGTCGACGACCGCCGCTCCATGACCATGAGAACTGGGCTGCCTAGGGGCTGAAGCAGATTGTCTTGGGTCCCAAAAGTACCTGAGGGTTGGATACGGCTCGTACGTAGACCCACTGTCGGCAGCTACGATTACACCGAAGGGATAAGCGCCCATCGGAAGTCCGAAAAGAAAAAAGCCGGGGTAGTGTAGGGACTTACTGACGATCAACGCCGCGCCATGCCACACGCCGTCCCTGTCGACGGTGTCGTACCTCAGCAGAGGGCCGCACATGAACTGCAAGTACGGATTCATCATCTTCTTCCTGAGATGGAGCGTCTGGGATCGCTCCACGGGGCTGAGCCGCGACAACGGATTTTGGTCGAACGACGAGCGCACGCCATGGAGCACGGGTGGGCCCCTCGACGTGGGAGAATCGACGAACGGATATCCGGATTGCAGAAGGCGCGGACTCGTATACAGGGGAGGTACGGGAACGCCGAATTGCGCGCCTGCGTTCCCGGTCCTGTCTGGTTTCGGTGGTAGCGGCGGAGGCAAAGCCCAGCCTCCGACGAAGGCGTCCTCCATCGGTTCCAGTTGTGCAACGGGGCGAAACTGACCGTCGGGACCTCTGGAGGGGGGTAAGGGCAGCCTCCTAGGCAAGGCCGAACCGACGGGTGAGCGCTCGACGAGCGGGGCGACAAGGGTGAATCCTTGTAAGAGCATGAGCGGGATACGTACATCTTGTCGCGCGGCCCTTCTGCGCGCATGCCACCCAGGATTATCCATGATAGACTACAATGCGAGGGGGGGAAAGCAACTCAAGAGAAGGGGGATGGGAGTGGCGCTTCGGTCGGAGGTATCGAGGAAAGGTGTTCGATTACGGTGACGTAATTCAGCTGGCAGCGTGCCCGATCACAAGAAAAATGTTTAGAACAGCCCTAACCCTTAGCATTACAATCCCCCCCCGTTAATGCATTCCCTCAACAACTAGACTTTACAGGCATACAGTAAGTATGGTGGTATGTCAGGGAACGACGTCCGTCACGACAAGCAAGTAGCAACTCTGAACACATAGGCGTCGCCCCTCCAAACGCCGAGATATAATATTATGATAAGAAAGGGGTGAAGCAAGAAATTAACACGATACCCAACAGCGCCAGGTGATATTATGAAAGGGTTATGTGCCCATGCCGAGGCGGCACGCGTTATGCATTCGCAACCTGCAACGAAATCGCTCGATTCGTCACTAGAGGGGGTAAATGAATGAACGACGCACCCTCAACACGCGGTGCCCACTGCTGTATCCATAATCTTCATCGTCAGCGAGGCTTGCGCGCGCTGCGTCCTCAGGTAAACCCTCGCTTTGCTTGGGTACATCCCTCCGTTCGTCCTCGACCGTGCGAGGTGAGTAAGGATTATCCAGTCCTGGGGACGGTTGGTCTTCATATACACTATACTCATCATCGTCTATATCCGGTGGCATTGTCGAACTGCCACCAGCTGGTGGAGGATAAGATGCCGAGTACCGGGCCTTTTCGGCTGGATAGGTCATGTCCTGACCACTGGGGTATCCCGGAGCAGGTGTTGGAACTGGATGGTTCTCTGGAGTTGTCAGCAATGTAGACGCGCCATGACTTGCGCTGCGCGTGAGCCCACCCGTCCTAGATTTACTCTGGCTATGGGCCAAGCGTGTCGATGGTCCTCGCGTGACTGCATACGGATCGCCCTCATTCAAACCTGCGGCCTGAAGGAGATCATAATTAACGGCTCCTGGGGCTCCGTGAGGAATTCCTTGATTCCACGACTGTCTCCTTTCGTACATTTCGTATTGTTCGGGAGGATTAGCAAGTGCCCCGTACGGGTCTTGCCCTGCATCACGTAGGCTACGTCCACGGGCCCCAATACCAGCAGCACCGGCCGCTGGGGTATCCAGGCCGACGAATGGGTCAAATGCAGCGGGTACGTCACCTAGGTTGTTGTGGTTGTGAGATGGCTCGTGCGAAAGGGGCGGTTGATGGTATGTCCCGTGACTAGTCTCCGAGTATGGTCCATAGCCCGTGCCAGAGTTAAAATCATAGTCGTCAAAATCGGGGGCCTGAGCAGCCGCCGCTGCCGCTGCCGCCTCATCAATCTCGCGGTCAAATTTGCGGGCGCGACGCCGGCGAATGAAGCTGGTAAGAAGGAAGAATAGGGCGACAATGGCGACGACACCAACGACAGAGAACACTCCGGCAACCGCGCCTGTGTTGTGGAAGAAACTAGAAGAAGCGGTTAGCGGGAATTCTGACTAGTTCGGGAATATTCGATAAGGGATTGTGCCTCATAACCATCTCCGACCGACGAGAGGGACAGGAGCAAGTCGCAATTTTGCAATAATTGCAACGTCTGTGACAGAGACAGAGACATTCCGCGAAGCGTAGAAGCTCCCCATGAGAAGCAAGGTAATCTGCGATCGGTGCACAATGAGACCCTGGTGGTCACATGGCAACCATGATCCCTTGGCGGAACGGTCCGGCGATCCCACCTATTGCCAACCCATGGAGTGGTGGCGAGAGAAGATGTACTCACCTAGTAGAGGACCTGGCACCTGAGGGCGACTGTGTTGGCGTTGTAAAGGGGACCGTAACGACCGAGGTTCGCGTGAAAACCTGGCCATTTGACGTTTGTACAATGACAGTAAAGCTTGAAGATGAGGACGAACGCGCCGATGGCGAGGAGGTTGTTGGCGGGGCGGTGGAAGTGGGGGCGGTGGTAGTCAAAGAAGGGGCGGCGGCGGTTGTAGAAGTGGTTGTCAAAGTGGTGGAAGAGGGGATCGACGAGGACAAGCTGACGACGGAGCTGGAGGAGCTAGCGGCGGTCGTTGTCACCGGCGTGGATGACACGACCGCTGTCGAGGAGGAAGTGGAGGAGGCTGTCGGCGTGGCGCTCGAAATCGAAGGGGTATTTGAAGTTGTCCTGTCAGTTGGGGTCGGTGGAGGCGCTGACACCGTGGACGAACTTCAGAACGATCAGACAAAATTCCGAGTTGTGCTGCATATGACATGACCTACGGTACTATAGAAGACGCTGATAGACTGGTGAGACGGAATCCAGAAAAAAAAATACCACCGCACACGTACGAGATATTGACATAGCTCCGAGTTAGGGCGGTAAAGAACGTGGTGCGCGAAAGCGATGATGAACCGTGGGAGTACGGGAGTGAGATGGGTCGGTTTTAAAAAGAAGGGGGACGAGAAGGAAATCTCATGAGGCTTTGAATTGAGCTGGCCGAAATGTTACCTTTCCCCACGTCGCACGAGGAATATCGTCGTCGTCGGTGGTAAACGTAAAAGCAAAAGTTGATGCGTCGCGCCGCTTACATAAACTCAAAATTTCGGGGGCAAATGAAAAGATTTCATCACGAATACTATAACGACCGCATGTTCGCTTCACAAAAAAAATCGAAGAGAGGAAGGCCGGCTTGGGAGTTTCATGTTATTGTCGTTTTCAGATAACGTGACGCGCCGGAAATTTCCGAAAAGAAAAGGGTTGGTAGAAAGAACTTGATGTATCTCGCCGAATTCTACGCAAAAAATCATAAAAAATAGCCCATTGGAACCGGAATGAAAACTAGCTTCTAAATGGAGGGTACCGAGAATGAAAAATAGAAATGTCGGAGATGTCAAAATTAGTATGTGGTGTGGTGTGTCCAGGGACGCGCGGGTGAGTAAGTAAGAGTGAAACAATTGGACCAAGGAAGTGAGCATTGACCAGGGACCTAGATGAGTCGAAACAAGAACCACTAGGCGCAACTCCGAGGAAATGGGTCGAGGGTCCATCCAAAGAGGGCTTTCGAGACGCGGGGCAGTCAGATTAGGAGAGGACACAATACACACAGATCGCATTTTTCATGCTAGGTATTTATACTAAAAGGAATCGTCAACATTCTGGAAGAGAAGTGGGGAGAAGAGGCGAAAGAGGGAGACATGGGACGAGACATGTATGGGATTCTTCTATTCCAGAGAGTAACTAAACAGTTTATATACAGGAGGGAGGAGAGAGGAAATAGGGAAACATGTGTAGTGACATCAGTAAGAGACTAAACGAGATGTGGCAAGACTGCGTGAAAGGCATTTGGCACGCGTGATTCCGTAGCCAACCGATTGCCTACCTTACACCTCCCGGGGGCTTGAAATTTTGACCATCCTCGGTCAAAGCGTCTTGAGCAAGTCTTCGACCTTGCGCGCGCGTGGTCTCGTCATCGCAAAGGGGGTGGGCATTGCAGCAAGGCAGGATGGGGCGGGGGCGTGCTTGCGGTGTGTGCGTCATGTCGAATGTGTCGTCTGAGTCGTTGTGTGCAGTGATGCTGGTGTCGTTGTGTCCTGGAATGCGGGCGCGGTGTGGCGAAGCAGGAGGGGGCGTGGCGTGGTTGCGGCGTGTCATATGTGTCGTCGCGACGTGGTGCTGCTGGTGTCGTCCAAGTTGTTGCCATTGCCGTTGTTTTTGCTGCTGCTGTTGTTGTTGCGGAGGCAAGCGGCGAGCCCAGCTTGTGTGACTGTCGCGCTGACGTCTTCCGGCCGTGGCGTCAAGGTCTTCTCCATAGCAGGTGGCGGTAGGACGTGAGGACGATAGTGCGCAAGTGGGAGACGAGACAAGAGGGGGCGGACGGCGCGGTTCGCCTTGCAAACGCTTGCCGTAGTCGTTGAGCTAGAGTGTGTGGGGTCAGCGTCCAAAAACCGAAAACAAGATGTGAAGGGTCTCTGGTAATCATCCCGCGGCCACGGTGACAAGGTCTTCGCCACTGCAGGTGATGGCAGCATGCGGGGGTGAGGGCGTACGTGTGAGCGGGGATGCGATGGAAGGGGAGGCGTGGTGCGATGTGGTGCTTGCGTCGACGGCTTCTCCTGTGGCGACGTCATGATGGCGGCTGTTGATCTTTCTGCGGGGCGGCGTTGCTGAGCTTGGGTTCGAGGCCTTCTTGAACTTCTTGGGCGATGCTGGTGGCGTGAGGCGACGGCAGTGCGTCGTTGCTGGTGTCGTGCGTGACTGAAACTTTAGCGCTAGGCGTGACATCGACTGAGATTGAGGATGAAACCAAGAGGGCGACGGACTGAGCTGAGGCGACGGCGGCAGATAACACTAGAGCTGGGGCGGCGACAGGAGACGTTGGGGCAGTGGTGGCACCTGGCGATTGAAGTGATACGGCGGGCCAGGCTGAGGCAGCGGACAGGGCAGAGACGGCGGCGGCTGGCGATGCTGGCGATACGGCGGACTGGGCTGAACTGATGGCTGATGGGGCAGGGAAGGCAGCTGGCATTGTGGGCGGCGTGAGAACTGGTGAGGAGACAACTGAGGCAGGTGAAGGTGAGGCCATGTGAGACGTGATGGAGCCGGCACCGGCGGCGGTTGAGACGACGGTGGTGGAAACTAAGATAGGAAAACTGGCTGGCAATACGGATGCCACGGTGGATGGGGCGTGTACAGCAACAACGGAGACGGCTGGCGATGAGACTACTGAGGTGGCAGCGGGCGGTGCTGTACTGACGATGGCGGGCAAGGCTAAGACGGAGGCTGCTGATGATATTGGGACTGAGGTGGTGGCGACGGATGCGGATGAGTGTGGGGCGGTGGCGACTGAATTGCATGCGATGGTGTGTGAGCGCGGGGGTGAGGCAGCGGCTGTGACAATCGTGGGCGAAGCAGGGACGGGGTCAGGCAGGACTGAAGGTGCGGGGGCGACGGCTTGCATGGCAGAGATGGCGAAAGGGGTGGCAGGGATGACGGGAGCAGGAGTGGGCGATGTGGAGGTGATGGGGGGCGAATGGTATGTGAAGTCTGATCGCGAGTCGTCTTCATCGCGAGCCCACATTCGAGCCACAATTTGCTGCACTTCGAGGGAGACCTTTTGGGTTCTTGCCATCAGAGAGGAAGCAGGGAACAAAGTGCTAGAGGCCTACATCATTCCCACAACTGTGACCGTGCCTACCCGACATGGGCATGTCCGAAATTCAATGTATCTGTTCTCGGAACAGAATGTTTAGAAAGTACATTTTATTCCGGTTCGAATGGGCTATGATTTATGATTTTTTGCTTAGAATTCGGCGAGATACATCAAGTTCTTTCTACCAACCCTTTTCTTTTCGAAAATTTCCGGCGCGTCACGTTATCTGAAAACGACAATAAAGGACGAGGGCGCAACGGCACAACACCGCCACCGCGCGTGTCTACAACGTGCGTCATTTCGGATATGCACGAGGCGAAAAATACACGGGACAGAACAACAGGACTCGCTCGAGACTTTGGCGCTCACGGGGGCCTTTTTTTTCCGCTTGGCAGGCCTGGCAGCACCAATGCCCTCCCCCTCATCCTCGCTCTCCCTCTCGTCCTCTCCTGGCGCGCCGCGGAGTCCTTTCATTTTTCGTGTTTGTAGTTTTGTCAAGTCCTGCTTCGTGATGTGCACGCGGCCACGCAAGTCGCCCATCTCGTCCACCTCGACGTTCTTGCGTTTCTTGCCGAGCCCCTTCTCCACGTCCTGCTTTTTGAGCTTCGGTCGGCGCATCGCAGCCTTCCAGAGTTCTGGGTCTGCGGGTCGGTGTCGTCGCAAGCTCAGGTCCAGCGAGGGTCCCATGGGAACGAGCTCAACACGTGGCACACGCTGACCAGATGCAAGCAGCTTGACGGTGTAGCCGCGGATATGCACGACAGGTAAAGGCTCGTCGGTTTGGGCATCGGGAACAGACGCGAGCTTTTCGGATGACGGTGCAACCGTGATACTGATGACGTGCTCTAGTCCTGAGAGGTAGATGCTCTCAATGACCTCTCCGTTGAAGAGGTCCATAAGTAACGATTTCAACTGGATGAACCGTGGGTGTGTATCAAATAGTTCCGAGGCAAAGTGTAGCATTGGCTTGTGCCCTGGCGGTGGTTTAGCTGTCTGCACGTGTCTTGGTGGTTCAAATTTCTCATGTAGAAGCGAACTTGCAAAGATATCGCACCTTGAACTCATCGATGCTAACAAATCGGTCCACGCCCAATTCGCACATGTCTAAAAGTTTACCATCGAACATGCGGGCGATGGTCAAGCCATTCGGTCGCTTTTTAGTGCTCTGCCCAAGTACGAACATCGAAGCATCATTTTTCTGTGCCCAGAACTCAAACGACGTCGCGTCTTCGAATGGACGAACGACGTTCTTTTTTCGAGAATGAAATCGCATGAGGTCGCTTGAGCGACATCTTCATGTTTCCCAGGACAACAAGAGTTATTCAGGCCATTCAAACAGTCGCAATGGATGACGAACCAAGTCCTTCATGGCGCCGTTGACAACTTCACCGGTGTGTGTGCCACGGACGAAGATAACTGTACGTGGATCCCTCGATTTCCTTTGGTTCACGGGCTTCCATGGCCCGTTCCGAACGTGCGTTCTTGGGTTTTCTGTTCGTGAATTAGCGGTTAGTGTTCCGGACGATGCAAATGAGAACAGTGACACACACTACGCGAAGCA
>JAGFNK010000866.1:0-19671 GCA_025769875.1 Russula earlei | reverse complement strand
CAGCTATTGCCAGCCCATTCTTCTTTGTAGAAAGAAAGGAGGAATCTACGACCAGTGCAAGACTACAGAGCCCTGAATACAGCAACTGTCAAAGACGCAGTATCCACTACCCTTGATTCCTGAATTAATTGACAAACTCCAAGGAGCCCAATACTTTACCAAGTTTGACGTATGATGGGGATACAACAATATTCGCCTCAGAGAGGGCGATGAACACCTCGCAGCATTCAAGACACCATTAGGACTCTTCGAACCATTGATAATGACATTTGGTCTCTGCAATGCCCCAGCCACTTTCCAACAGCTTTATGAACACCATCCTAGTGAAATACATTGCCACTGAACGAGTGGTTGTTTATCTAGATGATATACTAATTATGGCGCAAACCTTGAACGAACTAGACGACTGGACACATAAGGTCCTAAAAACACTCCAAGACCACGACTTATACTTGAAACCAGAGAAATGTGCTTTCCGACAAACCTCTATTAGTTACCTAGGCATCAATATCTCCCAAGGACGAATATCCATGGACCAAGACAAGTTAATAGGCATTACAAAATGGCCTAACTCCGACCAATGTTACGGAAGTACAAGCATTCTAGGATTCTGCAACTTCTATCGACGATTTATCCACCAATACTCTCGAATTGCACGGCCCTTGTTTAACTTAACAAAGAAAGAAAACCCCTTCAAGTGGGAAGACGATGAAGAACAAGCATTTCAGAAACTAATCCAAGCATTCACAACTGGCCCCAATCCTCATGTTACCTAACCACACGAACCCCTTTTGACTCATCTGCGATGCAAGTGATTTTGCAGTCGGTGCAATCTTGGAACAACCCGAATGAATTTAACAGATATCACCCAGTAGCCTATTTCTCGAAATCCTTGGACCCCACACAACGAAATTACATGATCTATGATAAAGAACTCCTTGCTATCATTTTGTCCCTCTGGCACTTCCGACACTACCTTGAAGGCGCTACACACCCCATTGATCTATGGACGGACCACAATAACTTGACATACTTCATGACAAAACAGAAACTCACGAGACGACAAGCCCGATGGGCACTCCTCCTCAGCAATTTCGACTTCACCATCACCCACCACCCAGGCACTATGAACAAAGCAGAACGGTCTGTCCAGGCGGCCAGACTTTAAAGAGGGGATACAAAACGAAAAATGATGGAAAGGTGCTCCTAGATGACAAATTTTTTAAAATTAGAGCAACACGCACCTCTGCTACAGAACCAATCGGTGACCAGGAACTTCGAACAACAACTACGATCTAGCAAAGACTATGACCCAGAAGTATCTAACGCGTTAGCAATCATTATAAAGAATGGACCAAGGCGACTATCCAAAGGCTTACAGGACTGGAACCTTGAAGATGGACTAATACTATCAAAGGAAAAGTCTATATCCCAAACAACGACACCCTAAGAAAGAAAATTCTAAAACTACACCACAACTCCCTTGCCACTGGGCATCCTGGCCAATGGAAAACTTATGAACTAATCAGCCGAAACTATTGGTGGCCAGGAATGCTAACCTATGTCAAAAGTTATGTAGATGGTTGCGCAATTTGCCAAAGTACAAAGAACCGTCCAAAGACAGAAACACCTCTTGTACCGATTACACCAGCTGGAGAAGTATGGAAAAGCATTACTATGGACTTTATCACAGGACCTACCAATTTCACAAGGCTTTGACAGCCTCCTAGTCGTGGTAGATCGATTCAGTAAAGCAATAATCATTACCCCTTGCCACAAGACAATCACAGCAGACGAAACAGCGACACTAATTATGAACAATGTCTGGAGAAGAATAGGGCTCCCAACACAAATAATATTGGACAGCGGCCCTCAATTCGCAGCAAAAGTCACTCAAGAACTATGGAAGAAATTAAATGTCAAAGTATCATTAAGCACAGCATATCACCCACAGACAGACGGAGAAACAGAACGAGTTAACCAAGAATTAGAACAATACCTACGAATATTTTGCAACCATCAAGCAGACAATTGGGCAGAACTAATTCCCTTTATGGAGTTCGCACATAATGCCAGACAACACAGTGCTACGAACAAACCCCCGTTTGAAGTCTGGTATGGCTTTAACCCAACATTTGCTCCGCCCCTTGCCTTTACATCAAAGTTCCCTTCAATCCAAGAAAGACTATCAAGACTAAACCAACTCAGAGAAGAAGTAGCTGCCTCCCTGAACCGAGCAACAGAAATCATGAAGCAATCAGGACCTCAATCCTCCACATTTCGTTTTAAAGAAGGGGATCAAGTATGGCTGGAAGCCACGAATCTACGAACCACTCACCCAAAAGCAAAACTAGCCCCTCGACGCTATGGGCCATTCAAAGTCACCACTGCCTATCCAGTAAATGTTCGCCTCGAACTACCAAAGTCTTGGAAGATACACCCAGTTTTTTCACCACTCCCTGATTAAACCTTACAAAGAAACCATTGCCCATGGCCCTAACTTTTCAAACCCGCCACCAATATTAGTCGAAGGTGAAGAACAATATGAAGTAGAGCAGATCCTAAACTCTCGGCTCTCCCCAAACCGCAAAGGAATCCAATACCTAGTTAAATGGAAAGGGTATACGGTTGCAGAAAATACTTGGGAACCAGCATCTAACCTATCAAAAGTGCAATCACTTGTTAAAGACTTCCATCGGAAATATCTGAAGGCGCTTAGAACGATTCCCACCAGGAGTAACCCCTAAAAAACAACAACTCTCATCATGACCTCTGTCGATGACTACCTTTATCCTTGTTACCAACGAGCTTTTCAGAGAACTCCTGCGATCACATGCACTCAATCGACCACAGCTATCCCCAAAGCAATCCATAGAACAAGGGAGAACTCCCCACGAACAAACAGACTTCGACTTTTCCTATGCAAACTACTCCACCTTCCAAAGAAACAAGTCCCTACTGTTGCAGGAGCAACAAATCTATAAAGAGGGGATGAATGTTACGAACCAAGGCCAAGTCCTGGCCGAGGATTGTCCTATTTTACTCAAGAAAGACCTCTCTCACTTTACATTGCCGACTCCCTTCCATTTTCTGGGCTATCCCTCCTGTGGTACAAGATATTGTTATTGCAAAGGCACTATAACACGACCAGGCACCCATTTCCTAATCGGGTAATCATCGCGTGGCAGCCACATGGCCACCCAGCCACCATGGACCCGAAACAGCGGCACAAACTCTTAGAAACTGTTGCATAAATCATCTGATGTCATCAAGGCTCCAATGACATCATAGCTGACTGAGCGACTCCACAGTGACCTCATAGGCTCACTAAGCGCCCCACAGTGACATCATAATGATGTCATCGCTCCACAATGATCAGTAATGCGCTCAGTAAGCCTGAAACTTGACACAAGCAAGTTTATGCCTCTGTAGTCCTATTGGATGGTACCAAAGAGTCTAGAATAGTCCCAGTGCTTTGTAATCGACCCTGTACACTGTATATAAGCCCCAATGAAGCATGGCAGTCGTCAAACTGTCCATTTGTGATACTCTCATCTTCCTGGGTACTCCCCTGTGACCGCTCAGTTTAAAGACTCCTCTCGCTTCCAAGGTACTCTTCTACAACCGCCTTGTTTAAAGCCCCCTCGTTGCACTGGCTTCTAACCTTCGCCTCTGCCTCCAGTCACACGTACCAGTCCCCATCTGGTACCTCTTAGTCATTGGCTCATCCTCTTGTTCAACGCCGCCTACGCCGCGTACCATCTGTTCCGACCCTTGCCCACCTGCTCCTGAGTCCACACGGATCAGCAGTACATGTCTTGACAGTTTTCCCACAATTCCTTGACTGATGAAGTTTTCTGTTGTGCCACTGTCTAGGTGCACCTGGCCAGTCTTTCCATTGGTTGTGATCATAAAAGGAATTTTTATTGAGTTTTCTTTATGGTTGACAATGGTATCTATTTGGGCCTTGGTACCGACTGTTGTACCTTGGCCTAGAGAAAATCCTCTTTCAGGATGAGATCCCAGAGTTTGGCCCTATCTTCTGCTGGTAATGCCTTCATTCAGGCCACCATGGTGGAGGCTTCTTCCTCCTTGGGTGGTTCTGGGGTTGGTTCAGTGGTGCAGGCCTTTGATGTAGTAGGGGCTGAGCTTTTGGGGCATTCCTTGCTAAGGTGACCCTTTTCCCTGCAACAGAAGCAGTGCCCTTCTTTAGCCAGTTGTTTCCTTTCTTCTTCAGTGAGCCTTTTGAAATTGGACTTCACCAAGTCCACTTGCATTCAGTCAGGATGGCTTTTGTGTGCTGGGGTGGGTAGGGTTTTTCTTCCTTTGAGTTTTTCTCTGATAGTGATGAAACAGCAATGTTGCCTTCTGGCTTCCTCCTTCCATTCCTGGAGAGTTGTGGGCCAAATGTCTCTATTGAGAATTGCGGCATAGAGTCCACATTTGAGTCCATTCTTGAAACTTTCAATGGCAATTACATCAGTTTCAGGCCATCCAGTTTTGGCCAAAAGTTGTTTGAAGGTGGAAATGTAGTTGTCTAAGGACTCTTTCATTTCATGTTTGGCAAGGGCTGCTTGGGCATCTTCCTTTTCCGCTGTATTGGTGAATTTAAATGTAAAGTCTGTGGCAAAGTTGATCCACAGGTCTTCATTGTTTCTGTTCATAGGGTTCTAGGCCCTATTCACTTTGTTTCTGAGTTCAGTTGCCTGTATATTGACCCATCCCTTGACCTTTTCTCCTTGGATATAGGAGAGAGCTAGCATCATTCATTTGAAGGGGCTGGCCATGAGTGCTTTATCATCATTGAGGCCCCAGTACAGGTTGAATTCCATGATGAAGCATTTTGTTTTATTCCTTTCTCCTGTGAACGATGTAGGTTCCTTGCCACTAAGAGAGCCATTGGTCCCTTGTGGTGCTCAGGCAATTGGAGGAGGCTGGATAGCAACTGGGGGAGGTTGAACAGTGATTTGGGGGGCTTGTGTGGCGATTTAGGGTTGAGCTGCCATAATGGGTTCAGGGAGGTTCTGTGGTTTGGTTTCTGGGGTTTCAATGGATACCTGATTTTCAGGAAGGTTCTCTGTTCCTAATTCAGGAGATTTGAAGGGTGTCTGTGGTTCTGTGGCATCAGAGGACATGTGGGGTTCTGGGGGGTGCTGTGGTTCTAATTCAGGAGGTTCAGGAGAGTTACTCTCTGATTCTGATGATGTTTCGTAAAGAGAATCGTCTTCCCTCCAATAACCTAACCCAAGGCTGTTCCTGATGAGTTCTAGGTCCTGATGAGTGTAGAGCTGTCCCTGTAGCTCAAACCAGTGGTTGTTGATAAATTCAACCAGTAGTTCTTCATTGTTTTCAGTGGTAACATAGCAGAGGAAGGTGTGGAAGCTGTCCCAAGTGGCAGTTCCAACAATGTGTTGGGGGAGGTCTGGAGAGGGTCCAGGTTGGACATGGATCCAGCAGTTTGGTGGTAGTTCAAGGTTGATCTCCAGAATGGAGTAGGAAGCTTAGCTTGTGTTACAGCATTGTGGCCATTGGAGTGTTAGCTCAGTTCAGTGGGGCCAAGTCCCTGTGACTTGGTTCCATGTTTCAATGGGGACCAGCTCAAGGAGACTGGTTCAGAGGTTTAGCATCTCAAGATTTAAGTCAAGGATGACCTAATCTGCAGACAGAGTTGATCTTCTGGTAATCTCACAGAAGAGGAGGACAATGATAGAGCAAGAGAGGAGCAAAAAGGAACACAAGGATTCCTCCTAGTGTGTTGATGTCAAGCAAGGTATAAGCCAGCACAAGCAAGTTGTGATTGAGAGAGGATACAGGGCAAAGGGATGCAACAGGAAATGGGCCAAAGCTAAGCTTGGTGTTACCAAGTGGTTTGGGGTCTGGAAGATTCCAGAACACATGAACTATGGACTGCACTGTTTGCATCATGCGTGCGTCAGATCTTGATCGTTTATGTCCGTTAATATCACGTTCGAAACACGTTAATCATATCTTTCTGAAGGTGTATTGAAGAAGCAATGAGTAGCATTGCTTCTGTCCCAGATGTTCCTGTACCACCACGTACATCACTTCCTTGATTAGGAAAGTACTTATGACACTGAGATTGCTACTAGGGAAGCACTTAATGCTTCCAGCACCGAGATCGTTCACATAGAAGCAACCTTGCTTCTATGAGCCACATTTTGCTTCTATAGCACCAACCAGTACTACAGTAGCACGAACCTTATCCCTGTAGGGCTATATAAAGCCCCCAGTTGTAGCAGTTGAGCTTTAAGCTTGACTTAGTTTGCCAATACCAAACAGTTGACTCCTACCCCATCTGCTGAGCCCCTCTCATCTTATTGCCATACTCCAGAAGGATCTAACACTCCTTCCCCTCCACAAGTATTGCTTGCTTGACTCAAGCATATCTGCATTGGTAGGACGCATTTATAGACACTGACCATTGATCTTATTTAAGGCACTTTGGAGCCTTAACACCAGTACCCCCCATCATACATGCAGACCCACTCAGCCTCTGATTCTTCTGTGGGAGAAAGTCAAGCAGATGGTAACGCCATGTGGACAACTAAGGATGAAGCAGCCTTTTTAGATTTTCTTTTGGAGCATAGGGACAAAATGACCTCCAACTCTATGTTCAAGGACCACATCTTCAATGACGCGGCCTCTCAGATCAACCCCCTTTGTGAGCAGGGTGGCGTCAAGACTGGGAGCACATGCAAAACAGAATGGAACAGGGTGCTGTATTGTCCTCTGCATCCCTTCCCTCAACGATGACACCGTTCAACAGTTGAAGACCAAATACAGTATCATCACCTTCCTCAAGTTACAGTCTGGGTTTCCCTGGGATGATGAGAAAGGAGTGGATGTAGGGTTAGAAATGGAGGGGCAGTGGGCCGATTTAGTCAAGGTGTGTGTATAACTCCTGCTTCTTTAACAACATCTGACCTTGGCAGAAAAAACCAAGCGCCAAGAAGTACTGCAACAAGGGCTGGTCACATTACGAGGCTATGGAGTCTCTCGTTGGATCAAAATCCAAAGGCAAAAGTGCCTATTGGGGTACACAGCAAACACTTTGTGCAGATTCAGATACTCCATCCCAGTCACCTTCTTGTCTGTCCTCCAACTCATTTGGATCTCAATTTGATGGTGGTGTGTTTCTCATCAACTTCACTGTCAAATGTGTCTCCTCTCACCCTGCTTCTCAGTTTGGAAGCATAGATCTGATCACGTCTCTGCAAGTGAAATGTCAAGCAAAAGACAAAGGACCGACACTGCAGCATCTGCTGTTGTTGGTATGTCAGCGGTCATGAACAGGGTCATTGAGTCCTTTGACTTGACTGTGCAAGCTCTCAATGAGCCCAAGCCCAAGCCTGCCCTTGAAGCCGCACCCTCACTTGATGAACAACTTGGGAATGTGTCTATGGGTGCTGTTATACCTATGCTTATGACAGTTCCTGAGCATGTGCATCGGTCACTGGCAGTCAAAAACCTTGCCACTGATATCAAGGATGGTCACTGGCTGCCAATGGGTGACATTGTCCCAGCACTCAGCCTCCTCTCCAATGGCAATATTGTAGATGTTGATAGTTACCTCACAGTTCAATTAGATAAGGATCCAGAATTGTGTGATCTTGTGCGTCAATACATATGTAATATGTTAGCACAAACCAAATTGTAATTGTAATTTCAAATGTCATGTTGTCATGTGTTATGTGTATGTAATTGTCATTGATGGTATCATGTGGTCAGTCACAGGGTGGACTGAGTCCATCTTTGCTGACTCAGTCTGCTTGGTGGCAAGAAAAAACTTTCAAAGTGTTGTGTTGTCTGTCCCATCATTTCCCTCCCCAATGCCCAATCAACAACTGGTAAAGAAGCAAAAGTGATGCCAATGACTTGTGGTCCTCTTGCATATGTCGACTCTTGTCTTGCTTTGCTGTGAAGCATATATACAGCTCCTCCAAGCCATCAGTCCTTGTCGTATTCCATATCACACATCAGCATTAACTGGGGCTGCGTGGGTTCATGAACTACTCACTGGCCATCCAGAGCACATTCGGAGTGAGCTTGGAGTACATAAACATGTCTTTGATACCCTCCAGTGGACCATCCAAAACCTCGGTGTTGCCTCATCACAACATGTCCTAATTGAAGAACAAATCGCCATCTTCCTCTACTACTGCTGTTACAGGGCTGTCATCAACTCATGTTGGAGAGCATTTCCAGCGGTCACCCTGCACCATGTCAAAGTACATATCACTTGGGTTTCTTCACACTTGTTCTGACAGGCAGCTAGGTATTTTAAAAAGAATTCTTGGAGTTCTCTCAAGCCCCCCCTTCTATCCATATCTCAAGGATGCCCTAGGCGCTGTCAATGGCACACATATCAAGTGTTCTGCCACTGCTGACAAGCGTGACATGGCAAGGAACTGCAAAGGAGTAATCACACAGAACTGCCTTGTGGCATGTTCTTTTGACCTCTGCTTCACCTATCTCCTGACTGGTTGGGAGGGTTCCACTGCTGATGTGACACTCTTCCATTGATGCACAACTTTCTGATTTTTTTATCCCAAGCAGAAAGTATTATCTTGGCAATGGAGGCTTTGCCTCATCAGATGTACTTCTCACCCCTTATCAAGGTGTGCGGTACCATCTCGCCGAATGGGGTTGTGCAAACACAAGGTAATGTTTCACATCTCCTGAGTTTTCTCACTGACATTTGTCCCAGGCCACGCACGCATGAGGAGTTGTTCAATCTGCGTCATGCTCAAGCTCGCAATGTCATAGAATGCATCTTTGGAATCCTCAAGCAATGGTTCCAATTACTTGATTGTCCCCTTAACTATAACATGTCAATTCAGGTGCGCATCCCAGCTGTGCTTGCAGCACTGCACAATTTTATTCGTGAGTATGATCCTAGGGAGATTTCTACCTTCAATGATGTGGCTGAGCTCCACATGGGCTCTCAAGATGAGGAGGAGGCTGGTGAACTTGCTGAAGGCCCAGTGAAACAGCGTGAGAGGGAGCGAGTGAATCGTAGGTGAGACAGAATTGCTGGTGACATGTGGGAGCAATATGTGAAAATGAGAATTTGAAGGGCGCATGTTGACTAGCATAGAATTTCATGTATGTACAAACTGCCCTTCACATCGCCACATTGCCATCTGGCTGACACAATGTAGAAATATTTTTTTTACAAATCATGTGTTACCTCACACAAATATGCACACACATGAATATGCAATCACAACAAGCAAATTTGCAAATCTGGTGGGAAAGAGCTCATAATTATAATTAAAGAAATTATAATTATTGCCGTTTTCAGCGCACTTGGCGGAGCTTGAATTCCACCCAAATCGGCGCAGATAACCCCCTCAAACATGCAGGATGAATATCTCCCTCAAAACAGCTTCAATTCATATGAAATCTATTGTCCCTGAATTGCCTGAATGAGGGCTAGGCAGCCCCATTGGTTTCATGAGATTTGAGTGAGAATTGGTGGAGCTGGACTCAAGCCACCTCCACATGTGTATTAGATGAATTACAACTCAAAATCATGGTCTATATCTATTATTTTTCCCTCACATTGTACCCATGGGCTGTCTTGAGGCAGCCCCATAGTGTTTTTGACTCAAGTGTTGTGGTGTGCAACATTGTTCTCAGTGTGATCAGAGTGACGGCCAGCCACTCATTGCCCCTCTCACCTCTCTATTCTGACCATCCTTTGCCCTCATTCTTACCACACCCGCTGTCTCAGCCGCATCAGTCACACCGCTCTCTTCCAACTCGCATTTGGCCCTCCACACCCACAGTTGCAGCTGCACCAGTCACACTGCCTGCGTTGACCTGCCATCTGTCTTCACCACGTGCCGCACTCCTTCAGCATGCCGACTCAGTTAGAATACCTCAAGCTCAAGTGGGATCTGGAGGACCTTATCGCCTCCTCGTCAAGACTCCGCATGTGTGACCGGGAAGACGTAGACAAATACTACCGGAGTTTCAGGGCAATCTGCGGTCCCCTCGTCCATGCATGCCACCTGTGCTATGAAGATTGTGACGAGTCATTCTGGCTCGGACTCCACCCGGACAACCACCAGATGGTCTCCCAACATCTTGGCCCCTGGCACCCGAAACAAACAGCAGAGGCACTTTGTCGATTTCCGAGACATATTTGACACACTAGTCAAGATATTCTCTCAGCGTCCCTGTGACATTCAGCGGGAATGCCAACTCTGCTCTGCAGACAAAGACAAAGACGACTACACATACCCTGCGCCCATGCCCGCTCCAGCCTCCGTCCCTACATTGTGCACCATCGCCTCCGCCTCGCCTGCCTTGCCCATCATCCCTGCGGTTCCCACTTGTCCGCTGTTCCCATCACCTCATTCACCGCCGCCATCCTTGACTCGCCAGCCATCATTGCCTCAGCTCCACCTGCCCTCGCCATCCCAGCATCGCCCACATTCGCCATCATCACCACCTTGTCTGTCCCCACCGCCTCAGCCCTGACATCGCCTATTGCCACTGTCCCCATCTTTGCCCAACCAGCTCCCGTGCCCTCAGTGTCGCCTGCTATGGCCACTGTCTCAGCTCCATGCACAACCACCATCTCAACCTCGCCCACTGACATTTTAGCGCCGCCTGCCACTTCAGCCCTCGCAGCCTCGTCTGCCACCCCCGCCTTCATCTCATCTGCTCCCACGCCCTCAGTCGTCTTGTCGCCCTCAGTCTTGTCCGTCGCCTCGTCCGTTGCCACAGTAGCCTCAGTCGTGCCAGCTGCCGACTTCGCATCAGTCTCCATCTTAGCCTTGCCTGTACTCGTCAGTTCAGCCCAGTCCATCATAGCACCAGCATTGCCAGCCGCCACCGTCTCCACCCTGCCCTCAGCCTCAGCCTTCTCAGTCTCAGCTGCCGCCACCGCGCCCCTAGTTTTGCCAGCTGTCTCCGTCGCCCCAGCTTCAGATCAGTCAACTGCCGCCACCATGCTCTTAGCCTTGCCAGCCACCTCAGTCTCATCAGCTGCCGCCATAGCCTCAGCCTCAGCCACCAACGTCTTAGCGCCACATGCCGCCGCTGCCTCCACCACCGTCTCACAAGGCCACCACCAACCATGCCCCTTGTCAGCCACAGCCACCGTTGCCCCTGCATTGCCCTCAGTCGTCACCTCCACCCCATCCACCTCCACCATTGCACCAGCTCAGTCTGCCGCCACCTTCTCAGTCTCAGCCTCAGTCTTCTCAGTCTCAGCCGCCGCTTTTAGTAGTTTCGCGCGACACCAGCACTGCTGCACCATCGCAACTGTCATGAACCATTCCCGGAGAGGGCCCTTGAAGGACCCTTCCTTATAGGAGGAAACCCAGCCTCTATGATGCACACCCTGTTCACACGAGCAAAAAGGGGTGAGTAGAGGTGTCCACAATATCGCGCGCGCATTGTTGCGCGAGCGATTCTCGGCACAATCGACATACAGCAAGCCCCAATTAAAGGCAACCCTTCTAGCAACTAAGGACAGTATTAGAGCCTTCCTAAGGACCATTGGTAACGACCCTAGGAACTCTACAATAGGTACTAACCTAGTATCAAAGGCCCTACAACGCGTTATTAGACCAACTCTAATAACTATAGAACGAACTATAAGGCAACACTAAGGACCTTAATAGAAGTATTAGGGTCGACTCTAAGGACCCTAATAGAACTATATAAGGGCCTTATAAGATAACACTATTCCATAACCAAACTACAAGTCCTCAAATGACCGGCCCTAAACTAACTAACAGGAAATGAATCAGGTGCTTGCACGTGTACTAAAGCAGTGAACACGTGGACAATGGAAGCTCTTACTCATCAAGAGAAGCTTCTTACTCAGCAGCTTACTGAGCATGACTGAGCATGCTCAGTAAGCGTCCTCCGACTTCTTACTCATCACTCTATTGTGCTTGATAACAAGGTTATGACTTGTTCCCTATTTAGCAGCTCTCTTGTAGTATATAAGCGCTCAATAAAGTAGCGGACAGTCCTCAGACTGTCCATTTGTTTACGGCACTCTCCATTCCTGGGATACTCCTTTAAGGACCATCCACTTGTGACTATCCTGGCCTCTTCCCTGCGTGATTGTTCTACTCTCACAGTAACAATACCTCTCTGGTATTTGTTGCTCCTCTGGGTTCTACTCCTTGCCCACGCGGTCTTGGACGTCTATCGACTCGTCTTCGAGCTTATCCCTCGCTCTTGAACTGGATAGTTCAACAGTGAGTCTTGACAGCAACCCCTCGCCACCAGCACCACCCCAGAAGACCAAGAAGGCCTCGGCCACAAACTTAGCCACAACACACCACAACAGGAGCAGAAGCCACCGCCATGCCGCCGCCGCCGCCGCAGGAGAAGCAGTCGCCAACGCCAACAGCACACCGCATGCCACCTCCCACATTGCCTCCCCATCCATTCGCGCACTCTCGCCCACATCTGCTGCCGACACCTGCAGTGGAGATGACCCCGCCACCGCCGCTGCAAGACAACAGATCCCACCCCCACGCAAGCCACCCCACGCATCCTCTTTCTCAAGTCCTCGCCACCTACATCTCTATCTACGAACTCATGCTCACTGCCTACACCTTCGCTCCTTGTCCACGCCTGCTGCCACCACCTGCAATGGAGACGACTCCTGTATATAAAAACACCCTAGCTACTCTGTAGTAGAAAGAGTTCAGAATAGGACCCCTCTTTGCAACCCACTCCTCTCTGTCTGTGAAAAACAAGAAGGATGGTCAGAATCGAGAGGCGAGAGGGGTGATGAGTGGCTGGCTGCGACTCCAATTGCACTGGAAACAACGTTGCACACCACAACACTTGAGTCAAAAACACTATGGGGCTGCCTCAAGACAGCCCATGGGTACAACATGAGGAAAAAATAATAGATATAGACCATGATTTTGAGTTGTAATTCATCTAATACACATGTGGAGGTGGCTTGAGTCCAGCTCCACCAATTCTCACTCAAATCTCATGAAAACAATGGGGCTGCCTAGCCCTCATTCAGGCGATTCAGGGACAATAAAGTTCATATGAATTGAAGGTGTTTTGAGGGAGATATTCATCCCTCATGTTTGAGGGGGTTTCTGCGCCAATTTGGGTGGAATTCAAGCTCCGCCAAGTGCTGCTGAAAACAGCAATAAAGAAACTTGTATTAGTTAATCAAGTTATTGTTCATCATGCCTGTGACTCCTGTCACCCCTGGAAAATACTGAAATCCAAGTTCAAGTTCAAGATTCAAGAATTCTCGGTTGGTAAATGGGGCCTAAATTTTAAGATTTTTCCTCTGAAAAATTGTAACATAACATTGACTTTTGTCATTCAAAATGTTACACTTTTGTCAGTCACAAAAGGGTATTTTCCACCCAGCATAAACCCAAATTTTGCAGTTTCAATTTTTTCACAATTTTGTTTCACACAAAATCTTAAAATAATTTACAATTTTTGCAACATAATGTATGTTCTAAAATCTTGTCAATACTATTTACTGATTTCATCATTTTGTAACAGGAATCTATTGTAACAAAATCTAAAATGAAATTTCACAAATTGTTTCCCATAAATTTCAAAATAATAAATTTTGTTATCCAAAATGTTACAGTTTTCCCATTCACATAAGTTGATTTCCTGACCAGTGTCAGTGGAAGGGCAGGTTCTTGTTGGATGGGAACTTCATCCCAGGATGGTGCCTTATTGTTAATTAGTATACTATTTGGGTAAAGGGAAGATGCAGTAGCATGAAGGTGCTGAATAAAGGTAACATGGAAGGAATTGAATATGTGATTGATATACCTGTCCCATAGGTGATATGCCTTGGCATTTGGAGCATACCCAATGAGAGTGCACTCAGTGGAGTGTTGAAGAATCTTAGCTTGTTTCCCTGGGATCAGTTAAAAACAGCAGGAGCTGATCTCACACAGGTGTGAAATGGATGGTTTGCAACCAAACCAACATTTGAAAGGTGTCTTACCATTAAGGGTCTTGGATGCGGTAAGGGTGGTGAGGTAAGTTGTGGTAGCATTAAACTCATCCCAAAAGTTAGGGGGGGGCAGCACAAGCAAGGCGCATGCTGCGTGCTTTGTTCATTATCATGCGATGAAGGCATTCAGCTCTTCCATTTTGGAGGGAAGTATAGGGGGCAGTTCTAAGGTTTTGAATGCCCAGATGAGAGCGCCATGTGGAGAAGTGGTTGGAGACAAGTTCTCCATTGCTGGAGATGATGTACATCACACAGAGGTTGGACTGATTTTCAACTGTGCATTGCCATTCATCCAGGTTTACAGTGGCGGCATCCTTTGTTGGAAGCAGAATTGTCCATACATAACTGGAGAAATCATCGATTATATTCATTGAATACCAACAACTGGATTGTGACAAAATGGACATCTGCCCTGTGAGGTCAACATGAATGTGTTCGAGGCAGCAGGATGCTTTAGGGCCTTCATGTGTTTTCGGCACAGGGGAATGAGTCTGTTTTCCAAGAATGCAGTGTTGGCATTTTGGTGGCATGTACAACAAGTTATTGCCATTTTCAGCGCACTTGGTGGAGCTTGAATTCCACCCAAATCGGTGCAGAAACCCCCTCAAATATGCGGGATGAATATCTCCCTCAAAACAGCTTCAATTCATATGAACTTTATTGTCCCTGAATCGCCTGAATGAGGGCTAGGCAGCCCCATTGTTTTCATGAGATTTGAGTGAGAATTGGGGGAGCTGGACTCAAGCCACCTCCACATGTGTATTAGATGAATTACAACTCAAAATCATGGTCTATATCTATTATTTTTCCCTCATGTTGTACCCATGGGCTGTCTTGAGGCAGCCCCATAGTGTTTTTGACTCAAGTGTTGTGGTGTGCAACATTATTTCCAGTGCAATTGGAGTCGTGGCCAGCCACTCATCACCCCTCTCACCTCTTGATTCTGACCATCCTTCTTGTTTTTCACAGACAGAGAGGAGTGGGTTGAAAAGAGGGGTCCTATTCTGAACTCTTTCTACTACAGAGTAGCTAGGGTGTTTTTATATACAGGAGTCATCTCCATTGCAGGTGGTGGCAGCAGGCGTGGACAAGGAGCAAAGGCGTAGGCAGTGAGCGTGAGTTCGTAGATAGAGACATAGGTGGTGAGGACTCGAGAAAGAGGATGTGTGGGGCGGCTTGCGTGGGGGTGGGATCTGTCATCTTGCAGCGGCGGTGGCAGGGTTGTCTCCACTGCAGGTGTCAGCAGCAGACGTGGGCGAGAGTGCACGAATGAATGGGGAGGCGATGTGGGAGGCGGCGTGCTGGTGTGCTGTTGGCTTTGGCGGTGGCGGCGTGGTGGCGGCTTCTGCTCCTGTTGTGGCGTGTCATGGCTAAGTTCATGGCCAAGGCCTTCTTGGTCTTCTGGGTGGTGCTGGTGGCGAGGGGTTGCGATGGTGCGGCGGTGCTGGTGTTGCGCGAAACTACTAAAGCAGCGGCTGAGACTGAGAAGACTGAGGCTGAGGGCAGGGTGGAGATGGTGGTGGCTGGCGATGCTGGTGCTATAATGGACTGGGCTGAACTGATGAGTATGGGCGAGGCTAAGATGGAGACTGATGCAAAGTTGGCGGCTGGCACGACTGAGGCTACTGTGGCGACGGACGAGGTGATGGATGAGACTGAGGGCGACAAGACAACTGAGGACACAGGAGCAGATGAGACGAAGGTGGGGGTGGCAGACGAGGCTGTGAGGGCTGAAGTGGCAGGTGGCGCTAAAACGTCGGTGGGTGAGGTTGAGATGGTGGTTGTGCATGGAGCTGAGACGGTGGCCATAGCAGGCGACACTGAGGGCACAGGAGCTGGTTGGGCAAAGACAGGGGACAGTGGCGATAGGCGATGTCATGGCTGAGGCTACGGCAGTGGGGACAGACAAGGTGGCGACGATGGCAAATGCAGGCGATGCTGGGACGGTGAGGGCAGGTGGAGCCGAGGCGATGATGGCTGGTGAGTCGAGGATGGCAGTGGTGAACGAGGTGACGGGAATGGTGGACAAGGTGGGAACCGCAGGGATGATGGGCAAGGCAGGCAAGGCAGAGGTGATGGTGCACGATGTAGGGATGGAGGCTGGAGCGGGCATGGGCGCAGGGTATGTGTAGTTGTCTTCATCTTCGTCTGCAGAGCAGAGTTGGCATTCCCACTGAATGTCACAGGGATGCTGAGAGAATATCTTGACTAGTGTGTCGAATACTTCTCGGAAATCGACAAAGTGCCTCTGCTGTTCATTTGGGTGCCAGGGGCCAAGACGTTGGGAGACCATCCGGTGGTCATCCGGGTGGAGTCTGAGCCAGAATGACTCATCGCAATCTTCGTAGCACAGGTGGCACGCATGGACGAGGGGACCTGCAGATTGCCCTGAAACTCTGGTAGTATTTGTCTACATCTTCCTGGTCACACATGCGGGAGTCTTGATGAGAAGGCGATAAGGTCCTCCAGATCCCACTTGAGCTTGAGGTATTCTAACTGAGTTGGCATGCTGAAGGAGTGCGGCACATGGTGAAGACAGATGGCAGGTCGACGCAGGCAGTGTGACTGGTGCGGCTGCAACTGTGGGTGTGGAGGGCCAAATGCGAGTTGGAAGGGAGCAGTGCGACTGATGCGGCTGAGACAGCAGGTGTGGTGCGAATGAGGGCAAAGGATGGTCAGAATGGAGAGGTGAGAGGGGCAATGAGTGGCTGGCCGTCACTCCGATCACACTGAGAACAATGTTGCACACCACAACACTTGAGTCAAAAACACTATGGGGCTGCCTCAAGACAGCCCATGGGTACAACATGAGGGAAAAATAAGAGATATAGACCATGATTTTGAGTTGTAATTCATCTAATACACATGTGGAGGTGGCTTGAGTCCAGCTCCACCAATTCTCACTCAAATCTCATGAAAACAATGGGGCTGCCTAGCCCTCATTCAGGCAATTCAGGGACAATAAAGTTCATATGAATTAAAGCTGTTTTGAGGGAGATATTCATCCCGCATGTTTGAGGGGGTTTCTGTGCCAATTTGGGTGGAATTCAAGCTCCGCCAAGTGTGCTGAAAATGGCAATAATGGTCATACTATCGACGCAGTGCGACTGCACTATGTCCAGGACCATGCAGAAATTGCAGTGTCCAAGCTGCCTGTGCCATGTGTCAATATCAGGGACGCAATGGGAAACAAGCATGCAATGCATCTTTAGGGTGTTGATTTCATATAGATTGTGTCTGGGCAAAAGGTGGCCTGAGAATACAGTGACACCTGTTTTGTCAGTTACCCAGCAGTGGTTACAGTCAAAATGTGTAGTGTAATTCCTGGCAGCAGTTTAGGGAAATGATGGAAAGTAAATGGATGGCAGCATTTGGGATGTATAAAACATTATTGAGGCATACAACAGTGTTACTGTCTGTCTCAAATTCAACGGCTCCAACACCAGTGGCTTGGACTTGCGATCCACCAAGTCCTGTGATGGGCTGTGAGGGTGTCGGTTGCAGGGAGACAAAGTCTGAGCAGCAAGGCAAAATATGGCACATAGCACCCATGTCAAGGATAAAAGGAATATGTGCTAGGGTCGAAGTTGGTTTAATACCAATTGACATGGGCTCCAAAACAGAGAAGGTCATGGCTGTAATGGTGTGGAGAGACCAATCAATAGATGTGATCGGTGGAGTGGGAGTGTCAACGGCAACAAAGGTGTGGTACTTGAAGTCATTGCCAGCCAAAAGGGGAAGGGGGTCGGGGCACGTCGGTGAAGGAGAGGGATAGTAAGAAATGCTGTTGATGGTGACGAGGGCAAACCGGTATCGGAGGGAGCCCAGAATCATTAGTGGGGGAAGTGATGTGTGCCACATGAGGAATTGTTTGGTTTTTGGAGTCTTTTGTCTTTGAGAAAAAGAGCCATTGGGCCACTTTTGCCTCTTCAACAGAGTGTCCAGCCATCTTTCCCACAGGGCTTATGCAGAAATTAGTGAGATATCCCTCCTTTTTGCAATGAGTACAGTACACCCATTTCCATGCAATGGTTGCGGGGAAAGTGGAAGGGGTAGGTAAAGGTGTGACGGCTGCAGGGAGAGTGGTAGGGGCAGGTGCATTTTGCACATTGCACTTTTTAATGAGGGTGTCCTCACTCTGGATGCATTGGATAAGGGTAGCTGAGGAGAAATGGGGTTTGGCAGAGAGAGATTGAATTTGAGATTGTAGGTAGTGAAAGTTGTCACCAAGGGAGTTGAGTATGAAGACAGAGAGTGTCAAGACACGTACTGCTGATCCTTAAGGACTCAGGAGCAGGTGGGCAAGGGTTGGAACAGACGGTATGCAGCGTAGGCAGCATTGAACAAGAGGACGAGCCAAATGACTAGAAGATACCAGATGGGGACTGGTACAGTGTAACTGGAGGCAGAGGCAAAGTTGAGAGGCCAGTGCAGTGAGGGGCTTTAGACAAGGCAGGTTGTTGAAGAGTACCTTGGAGGCGAGGGAAGTCTTTAAACTGAGCGGTCAGCAGGGGAGTACCCAGGAGTATGAGAGTATCACAAATGGACAGTCTGACGACTGCCATACTTCATTGGGGCTTATATACAGTGTACAGGGTCGATTACAAAGAACTGAGACTATTCTAGACTCTTTGGTACCATCCAATAGGACTACAGAGGCATAAACTTGCTCATGTCATGTTTCAGGCTTACTGAGCATATTACTGATCATTGTGGAGTGATGACATCATTATGATGTCACTGTGGAGTGCTTAGTGAGCCTATGAGATCTCTGTGGAGTTGCTCAGTCAGCCATGATGTCATTGGAGCCTTGATGACATCAGATGAGTTATGCAACAGTTTCTAAGAGTTTGTGCTGATGTTTTGGGTCCCTGGTGGCTGGGGGACCATGTGGCTGCCACGCGAATGATTACCCAATTAGGAAACAGGTGCCTGGTCATGTTATAGTGCCTTTGCAATAGTGATATCTTGCACCGCAGGAGGGATAGCCCAGAAAACAGAAGGGAGTTGGTAATGCAAAGTGAGAGAGGTCTCTCTTGAGTGAAATAGGACCATCTATGGCCAGGACCTGGCCTTGGTTCGTAACAGAGAGTAGCTTGTCAGTGTCAATGGGACCCATGTTTGCACTCTGTTTGTGTAGGTGACAGATGTTGGAGAGGGTGGGAAGCAGGGGGCCGTCCAGGAGGAAATGGATATCAAGAACATTTTTGATAGTGAGCATCTGGGCATACAAACCAAGTTTGTCATGTCGCTGTTTAAGGGCTTTGAAGATCTCGTGAGAGGTTGTGTTAGTTACTTTCTCATCCAAGAAATCATACTCAATGGTGTCAATGTGACATAAAATGAATGAGCACAATGAATCATTGTTTGTACACCAAATCCAATGTGCTTTTGACTGAGTCTGGGCATCTGGGCACAGCAATGCACCCTTGAGCCATTGCCTGAAAACCTTGACCTTGCACCACAAGGTCCAGCTGTTTGCTCCACTCCGACCTGTTAGACTTCTCAAGGTCAAGTGTGAGATCTGCAGGCCATGTGTTATGAGACATGAAGCATTTGGCGAGGGTTATGTCAACATTCATGGGATTGCCATTGGGGAGGGGGGTGGGGGGAGTGGAGGAAGGGGTAATTGGAACGGGGATGTCTGGGCTCATAAGTCAAAA
>JAGFNK010000865.1:0-19686 GCA_025769875.1 Russula earlei | reverse complement strand
AGTCTAGCAGTCCATCAGATGGACAACAAGTCCACCTGCCTAAACGGAGAACTGACAGATGAGACCTTCTTGAAAGTGTGCCCAGGGAATAACCACCAATGCACGCACGACCGCGTGACCCAGTACACCTGAGGTACAAGCAACCACTGCCCAACCTTCCAGCACGACTCCAGCATCCAGTGGATCTTGGTCAGACACGTCGACCCTGATTGGACCAGCAAAGCCCATTCTGGACATCATCTTTATGTTGACAGGCTGAGCCATAAACTGGAGCCAAAAGAAGCAAACCCCGGTTGCACTCTTGAGCACCGAGGTGGAGCTCACCACAGGCACATGTGCCGCCAAAGAAGCCGCCAGGCTGAGGCAACCACTCACTGGATTGGGCCAAGAGACCCATCTCCTCACAATCCCTCATGTTCATGTCAACAACCAGCCGACCATTGCCATTACCAGGAACCCCGAGTTCCATGACTGCACCAGAACACACCGAGGTGCGACACCATTATCTTGCAGCAGAATGTCGACTTGCAGGGGACCAATCTTGCCTATACTCCATCAGAAGAGCCAGTAGCCAATGTATTGAAAAAGGGTCCCAGCTGCAAGAAGCACAAAGGTCTCGTGATGGAAATGAGAGAGAATGCGCGCCACTTGGGCTGAGGGGGCATGTTGGACGTGCAGCCGCTAAGTGCCGCACGAACAGACAACCCAGACCGTACGTGTAAATAATTCGAATTTAGTTATCGTTCATTTTCCCTCAGTCTTTTATACACAAGACTGAGGTCAGTACAACATTCCTTTATAGCTCTCTTTATAGCTAATACTGTACATAGCTCTCATTCTATAGGTTAGATAACTAACCAATACAGTCTTTTATACACAAGACTGAGCTCTCATTCTATAGCTTCAACACACATCCATCAATAAAGATGGATTTTAGTTTCTGTTGGTTTCTCACCTCAGGAAACCGAAAAAAACCAGCGGAATCCAGGAAACCAGGAGACTGGGAAACCCATGTCTGGTTTCCCAGAAACAACCTGAGAGTATCTTTCATGAAAACCTAAGAAACAAACAGAAACCTGTCGAAAGTATGGAAACTGGTAGAACTATAGTATAGTAGGAAAAAAATGGTCAGAAATAGGGTATATGTTGTTTCTACTTGTAATTGGAAGTCGATTCAAGCTCATATGGATCTAAGCCTTGATGGGACTCTCAGGTATATACAGATCAGCATGGAATGCAGATATCATCGAGGCATCAGCACAATGAAGGGATTCATTGTCACCATCATTGTCTGCACATTCCAGTGCAAGGTGCCAGCATTGCTCACTCAGACGGTCGATGTGACCATAGAAAACTTGAATTGTTTTCCAGTGTGCTTCATGATGTCTACCAGGTTTCCCAGTTTCTGGGTTTTCGGTTTCCGGAAACTGGGAAACCAGTGGAAACCAACAAAAACCCAGGAATTTTTTTTGTGGTTTGCTGATGTCGACCATCTGAGTGAGCAATGCTGGCACCTTGCACTGGAATGTGCAGACAATGATGGTGACAATGAATCCCTTCATTGTGCTGATGCCTTGATGATATCTGCATTCCATGCTGATCTGTATATACCTGAGAGTCCCATCAAGGCTTAGATCTGTATGAGCTTGAATCGACTTCCAATTACAAGTAGAAACAACATATACCCTATTTCTGACCATTTTTTTCCTACTATACTATAGTTCTACCAGTTTCCATACTTTCAACAGGTTTCTGTTAGTTTCTTAGGTTTCCATGAAAGATACTCTCAGGTTGTTTCCGGGAAACCAGACATGGGTTTCCCAGTCTCTTGGTTTCCTGGTTTCCGCTGGGTTTTTTTCGGTTTCCTGAGGTGAGAAACCGACGGAAACTAAAATCCATCTTTACTGATGCACTCGGGTTTCAAAACCTGGCCCCTTCTGCCGAGTCTCAGCCTCTCTTCTCTTCAAAAAAAAACTATGCGCATCCTGCGTCCTCTAGTAGCTCAATCTCGTTCCCAGATGAAAGACACCTGATAGGACTCGAAAATTAATTTGTAGAACGTCTAATGACTATATAGCACGTGACTACAACTGCACACGAAGAGAACGACACATTAGCCGGGATGCAAGTGGACCGTCGTCATCATCTCGGGCAGTATGCGGTGGCTGTGTGGGGAGGTGTAGCGTGGAGAGGTGAATCGGCCATGAGTCGGCGTGCTGCACACTTACAAGTAGAGAGGTGAAATTCCGAATGTGAGGCTAGAGCGAGCGCGAAACAAGTCGACTTTCCGCCAGATAAATACGAGGGGGCTGTGGGTTGGAGGGCAGTGATGTGCACAGCTGCAGCACAGCTCACAAGCACAGAATCTGCTGCCGACATGGAGCGCGACATGTGACACACCTGTACTTTTTGAGTGGCTAAAAAAACCTAAGTTCACGACACTGCATGCACTGCATGCCAATGGATAAGGTGCACCGACATCTCCCCACGTTCATCTGAAAAAAAAAGTCGATGTTCATGACTCAAGCCCGGACTTCTCGTAGTCGATCGGCACGTCCTTCCGCTCCATCCACATCGCGTCTTCGCTCCCGAGGTCGACGCCCTTGCCGCAGTCCAACCTACGGCGAACGGGCAGCTCCTTCAATTCCACGCATGCGCCGCTCGCCGCGCCACCAACCATCGTGCCGCATGTGCCCGAAGCGTTCGAATGATGATGATTATTATGGTGGTGGCGGTGGTGGTGGCGGACGACGACAAAGTGCTCGCCGTGCCAGCCGACGTAGTCGATGCTGGGTACGGCGAGCGCGACTTGACGCGTGTGCGCGAGCCACGTGTCCGTCTGGAGTTGCAACTCTTTCCCGTGCATGCGGGACGGCTGCGGACGCCGAATCGACGAGCCGTGCAAGTGGAGCATGGCAAGCGTTTCGAAACGCGCGAACGCGGGAGCATATTCGTGCTAGTCCCCCCCAGGGGTCGTCAAGGACGTGACAGGTGGAAAGAAAGGCGGGGGACGTGCCATGAGCCGTTCCGACGCGATACATGTGAGATGGATCGCCTGCATCTCCTGCGGAAGTGCGCGGACAAGCGCGTTGACGGCGGCGCTGGTGAGGCCCTCGATCCGCACGCGCAGTGCGCGCAGACCCACAAGTTCGGGGATAAGCCCGCGCACTAGCTCCCACGGACAGTTCCCCAGATCGAGTCGCCGCAGACGAGGACGGGCGTGTAGAAACTGCACGACGGCTTCGAAGAGTGCCCGATCGTCGCCCTGTCCGACGAGGGCAAACCGGAAGGACTCGAGGTGAGGTAGGAACACGTGTTTTGGCGATCTCGTCATTTTCGCGCCAGCGCCCCCCGCTCAGGGGCACGTGGTCTGCGCCGAAGATGGCCGTCGCTGCTGCGGCCTGGTCGAGCATTCCGTGCAGGGTGAGCGAGACGAGGTTGTGTGCGTGAGCAATGCGCGCGAGGACGACGGGTGATATGCGCGTGTCCACGAGTTCGAGGTGTGTGAGGTGCTGGATCGTCGGTGAACCGAATGCTGAGTCCCATGAGTGGGCGCGCGCAAGATATGCGCCGAGCGTCAAGTGGGTGAGCGTATTTGCATTGTTGTCGAGCACAGAGCGGACTTCGTCCATTTCGGCAATGCCATCGTCATCCTCGGCACGGAGAGTGAACCGTTTGAGGGAGGTAAATTCGGAGACGCCGACCGCGTCAAAGTGCCATCCACTGAGGACAGGAAAGGGAATGTGAGCGACCTGACGAGAGTGACAAAGACATCGAGAGATACATAAGACCAAGTTTGGAGAGGTTCGGGTGACTTGTCAGAAGTACTTGGACCATGTCAGCTTGGAGCTCGGGGTAACCTATCCACTCGAACTCCTCGAGAGCCCTGAATTCAGGAAGAGCGCTCCTGAATACTCCTGTGTCGAGGGATGAGAAAAGGGGCCTTGAGGCGCCGTCAATCATGACACGCACGGGACATCACACCGAGCATGTCGCCATCATCATACGCCCAGTGAACACGGAGAACTTTGATCCGGCGCGAGAAGTGCGGGTCTGTCTTGACTCTGTCGAAGATGTCAAGCGTCCTGTTCCAGTTGTCCGAGTCCTCGCATAGGTAAAGGTCCACAGTGCGAAAGATGCGACGGAGGGCAATGTCGCGATGGAAGGGGGATACGAAAAGCCATGTGCGGAGGAAGTAGCGAGGGACAAAGCTCGCGATCTGGTCCCAGATTTCCGGCGGAACGCGTTGGGAGGCGGCAACGCTTGAGAAGTGGGCCTAGAGGAATGAAGATGCAGGTAGCATGGGTGACTGAGAAACAAGTGGGGGACGAACGAGGGACTCCCGTCGCCCGTAGAACTGGAGCTCTCGGTTGGAAGAAGGGTCGAAGATCGAAGCCGTTTGAAAGTCTACGAAGCCGAATGGGAAGGTCAACTTTGAGAACATGGATTTGGGATTGACCTCGAGAGGCCATCATCAAAAGCTTCTGTCCCGCACCCCTCCGTGCCCTGCCTCTCGCAACCAAGGCCTTCGCAACGTCGTCCTTGGGCAAACCGGGAGTTCGGAGGTATACGTCCAGGTGACCTTCAACCACGCTCCCATATCTGCATGGAGAACTTAGCAAGAGCAACGATACTGGTGGAAAGGCTCTCACTGTCCGGTTTCGAGCAACGTGAGGGAGTGGTCAAGGAGGAACTTCGCCTTTTGAAGTGCCGTCAGGGACTTCACGGCCGAAATCACGGTTGCGGTGAGCTCGTCAGGGATGGGGGACATCCTGGTGCCCACAGTACAGTGTACGCCGATGATAACACGAACAGTTGACGGATTCGTCAAATTCGGGCGCCTAAGTCGTTGGTGGGAGCCGTTAACGCCCTTCAAATTCGCTCGAACAGAAATACAGAATGCTTGGGCGCGTATTTCGTTGACAATGACCACCAACACGGGTCGGCACCACAGGAGCGTCCTATATGTCACAGCGGATAAATCTTCCTCGGCCTCCGTTTATTATTCGTGGTATCGCATCACGACCCTCGAGCCGGATATACCTCCTTTCGACCATCGTGAAGCTCGTTTTGCCGGTGGACACGAGACAGACTCGGGAGGGCTACTGTACATCCACCAGTTCTGTTGACTCTCGTTCTCTGCGTCGAAACATACCCCATCCTTATCCGTGTCTTCCTTCAATTTCTGGCAGCAATCACCAACTTGAACTTGCCCCTCCGCGTGCACCCGCCCAACTGATAGGTACTCGTGAACCCCCTTGTCGAATGATCTATGTATCTTATCGACGTTTTCCTCGTCTTGATAATGACCGAGAACAGAATTGTGGACATTGTCGAGAGCTTCACCATGCAAACACCCTGTCTATCTCGAGGATGCGTCTCCCTTTGCTCAGTGACAGAACTCGTTTCCATCTTTGCACGCCAGGGTGCCAACACCCTCACATGTTTCGACCGCGCTCTGATCCTCTTGTACGACCGCCTGCATCGCCGTCCCTAAAACCTCGGAGATGAATTACGATTACCGCATGATCGTAGCCACGATTTGACGCCAAGCCGATTGCACATACTTCGATCTTGTCTTGACTTGACAACCGAGCCTGGGGTCAGCTGGTCTCGCTCACTCCTGATGCTGCCCCAGGCGGTTCAAGAAGGACAGAACGGAGATCCCGCCGCTTGACCTAAAGTGCGAAGGCTCTCGCATGCTGCTGGTCAGTGTTGGCCTGGACCGGATCTACTGATTGCCGAGATTGACGAAAACTATGGCTGGCCCGCCTGCGCAATTTTTCGTCAAACCCTCGTTCCTGAGCCGTCACACAAGCTGTCCACCCATCCGATGTTCTCCGTTGAAAAAAAAAATTAAACCATGCCTCGGGCTTCGCCTCCCTCATCACTCGTTGAAATGGGGCCGACGAATTATCCTTATCCAGCTCGCTGGCATCTTATCTTCTTTTCCCGCAACGATTCGCCTTATCGAAGTCGGCTGGTGACCGGCGGAATGACCGGCATCTCCCACTTTCCGTTTCCACACCATGAACGCACCGCATGTTACCGCCCCCTACCAATCTCTGGTTTCGTCTCTTCGATGAAGAGGGTGGTGTGGGAGTGTGACCTTCAATGGTGTCAAAGGCGTCCGCCCAAACGAGCTTGTATAGCCGCTGATGTCTGTGCTCCATTGGGAACCCGAGGAAGCTTCAGAAGAGTCTATGAATCTGGCTACGCCAGGTCATCAAGGAAAATGAGATGGGATGTGCAGGACTGGACTGCACAATGGGCCTTTCTTATCGCGCATCTCTCCGACGACGACAGCGCTTCTACTAATGAAGGCGCCCAGTACCTTTTCCAGATTTAGGATTCGTCCAGCATGGCCTACCGCCGTAATGTGTCCGTCCCGACTGAACCTCCGAGACGCCACCTCCTGCAGCGCCAACCCGCTCCCAAAGCGACGTAACGTTCTCTCAGCCCCGGCCGCGAACTTCTCCACCCCGCCCTCATCCGGTCAGCGCACAACCGCGACGTCAACTCGGGGGATCGGACCATGCCACCGCTGAACTAACGGCGAAGCGCACGCAGCATCCTAAGCATTTTGGGGCTGTGTGTTGCGTCGTCCGCCCTCTTTAGGAAACAATGATACCGTGGAAAGGTGTGCGGTGCCAAAGCAGCACTGGAACAAAGAAGTGGCCAAGGGCGGCGTGCGTCGTGTCCGGTGCCGTTGCGGCGGTCCCACCTCAGCAGCAGCCAGAGCTCGAGCGGGGTGGTGGTGTGGCGGGAAACAACGGCTTGCAAAAAAGGACCGGATGGGGAATCCCCAGTCTCAATCGAGCTTTCGTGTAGACGGTGGTTCGAGGCCAACGGCTTCACGCATTGCAAAGGTGGGAAGAGGGGAGCGATGGAAGGTATTAAAATGCCGAGCGAGCGACCGTGACGGGTGGCGGCTGACCTCGATTATCGAGCAAATTCGCTCGCCGCGGCCTGCCTTGTCACGTTCCGATAGTCGTCATGTCAAGATCCAGTGCAGGGGGAAATCCGCCCTCCGCACCGGCCCAAGCTCCTTCCCGAGGGGATCCTCTTGTCCGGGTGCTTCTTCTGCTCAGCGCATGGATGCCCCGTCGCTCATAGAGAGGACTCGCTTTTTTTTGTTCGACGTGGACGTTCCAGTTTCCGGTTCTGGTTTCGGCTTCGGCACCGAATTCTGAAAAGAGAAAAAAGAAAAAAAGAAAACGAAAACACAAGCGGTCATCATGAACGATGAACCCCACCCTCCCCCCATCCGCGCGTGCTCGAAGGGCGGCCAAGGGCTTCGCGCCCGAATGGAGCCAGCGGCTCCTAGTGGCAACAAGGCACAAACCCTTTGTGCTTTCGCGCTGCTGCTCCCCGGCGTCCGAGTTCCTCCCCCCGGGCGCGGCCTGTGCCTCTCGAACTCTTGCCTTGAAGAACCCAAACGTCTCGCGTGCTGTGTCGTCACGTTGTCACTGTATTGATGGATCGAGCGTAGATCGGCCTGCATCGAAATATCACGATCACGGACCATGACTGGCCAATCAAGCATCATGATCCATCCGTGATCCACTGGGTGCGGGGGTGCGGGGGTGTGGGGGTGCGGGGCGCATGCCGCTGTTGCGATCTGCAAGGACCCGGTGGGGGGGGGGGGGGGGCCGGACCCAACATTCGATTGTTGTGATTGATCGAGTGATGGGGGGATCCACGGCAGATCTACCCACTGCTGTCGCGGGCACCAGCACTGAACGGTACTGATACTCGATCTTGATAGATACCCTCCAATCAGATCAGAGTCGTGCTTCCTGTCGTCGTCGTCGTCGGACGAGACAAAAAGTCTTCCCCCGGCCCGTCTCAACTCAACGCACGCACGGCCGACCCACGTTCTTCTTTCCAATGATACTTGTCACAACTAATGGGGATGTAAATTTACGGGTATAAGCGGGGATAAATGAGCGTTATAACCTGGCGTTACTTTTCCACCAAAAAAGAAAAACAATGGATGGGTATATGGATATTTGGATGAACAATGTCCCCCCACCCAAGACGGCTCGATTATTACGTGGTCCAGCAGCGTGGACTACTTTCACGTAAAGGCCAACTGGAAGGGTCGCGTTTCCGTAAAATCTAGAATCCTGCGGGTGGGTATAGTAACGCACAACCAGAAGCGGTCTATGGGCGGTGGGGGTATGTATAAAAAATAAGACGGAGCTCGGACACCGGGTCCATATCCATTTTGTTGAGGATAAGGCCGCCGTATGACGAAACTGCGTCATGGGTTGTGATGCCGTACCCAGAACGGCACGGCGACGGAACGACCAAGTCAAATTCTCTCCTTAGGCGACACCTGTGCTCACCCCCCGCGCGGGAGGGCGATCGAACTCCAAACTGCGGACGAAGGATGCCGTGACCATCGACAGGCGGGGATCATCGTCTGCATCTTCCAGGTATTGTCCCCATTCCTTCAGCTCGTCCTCGCGAGCCGCCGACCATATCCAATGGAGGGGGTCATCGTCGTCACAACCTTCGTCATCAACCTCGCGGTCGTCATCGGGGGCAGTGGGGGGTAGTGGCAATAGAGATTCGAGTGCCGACGACGTTGACGACGAGGGCGATAATTCAGGCACCCACTCCGTTTCGTCGTCCGTTGGGGAGGATCGGCGCTTGAGCTTTAAGCGCTCTAATAAGACGTCGTTGGAGGGCCGTGAAAAACTCGGAGCGGGGTCTTGACAAGGAGGGAGAGGGAGAGGAAGGCGGAGAGGAGACGTCGTGGGCAGAGGCGGAGGAGTACATCCGGCAGGATTAGGGACGGGGGTGGGGGGGACGTGGTCGGGGAGGGGGACGCGGCGATTTCGACATAGCTCGCGCACACGATCCGCATATTTGTCATGCTACAACAAGCACGGCGCAGACACACGAGAGGAAGAGAGGAGAGGGCGCCCCATAAGCCCCGACTCGTCGAACACAAAAAAAAAAAAAAAAGAAGGGCTCACGATTTCTGTCACGCGCTCGAGCTCACTGGCGCGGCCCGGGTGTCGGGAGCGGAACGTGATGACGCGTTGGAGGAGCGCGATGGCCTTCGTCGTAGGCTGCGATGGCGGCGGGCAGGTCCGAGCCCGAGGAATCGAGCTCGACGGCGTGCAGCGCGCGGTGGAGCGCCTTGGTCAACAATTCTCGCGAGGAGGGGCGCGCAGGGCGAGGAGGGCGAGGAGCACGCCGGGATTTCCGCTGGGGGCGCGAGCGCGTGTAGGCCGGCGGCGGCTGGGACGAGTATGGAGGTGGTGGGGTAGACATGGTTCTTCGGGGCGGGAGGATTCGGCCGGAGGACGGAGGAATGGTCAAAGGATGGAGAAGTAGAAGTTCGGGGAAAGAGATTGGACGGCGGGTTGAGAGGAGGGAGAGGGGGAGGGGCGGGATGACAGGGCAGGGTAATTAAATGGAGGGATTGACATGCGATTAAGGAGCACGGCTCTCGTGCGGCAACAAAAGACGTAATAATAATACCCTCCCTGAGGCCTCGCCGTTCGTTGTGACCTGCGTAAGGAACAAAGGACAGAGTAGGCCGGCTCGATCTACCGTTGGTGCAGTTGGTCGAAGTGGTTGGAAAATGGAATAAAGGGATAAGGAACCGCTGCGGAAGCAATAAGGTGATAAGAGGAGACGTTCTTCTTCCAGGCACTGCTGATATTAATACTCAATCGAACATTCGTTCGAGACCAGAAGACACGACGAGTGGGCAGCCGCGAGACAAATGACCCCTTCTGTGGTCTGCTAGAGAGTAATGGGGGTTCACTACCTGTCCCTTTCTCAACTTATCATTTGACCTGGCACAGCATCCGTCGCTGGTTCCGAGTCCTCACGATCGTCACTCGTCCCAAAAAAAAATTTTGTCTGGGTCCTGATCTCAGCAACGAGTCGTCGAGTCGGTCGTCCGCCTGACCAAACCAAACCACAGAAGCCCGAGTAGGCACAGCCTTCCATACTCGGTGGCCCGACCCGAGCTCGCTTCGTTGACCGACCAACCCGGGCGTGAGGCGACGTGGGTGCGTCGCACCCATCAACGACGCTAGCCAAAGGTCCATGATGAAAATTGGGGGGCGGAGAGCAACGTGGGAAGTACAGTCCCGTACCGAAACCATCCTATTCTTATGCTTTGATCGTTAGTTCTTCATGTGTTGTGAGAGTTACACTACAAAGCCAAAGTCCCACTGCGCGCACGTTCGCCCCTCCTTCCTCCCTTTATCTTTTTCGCCTAACATGTAATCCAAGGAAGGAAGGAAGAAATACTGCGTGGACGTTGTGCAGTGGCCATTGTAATCACCGCAGGAAGGGGATAAGTCAACTTAGCAGGCAATAAAAGTAAAATATTCCAAATGCTGGTGAAGGTTAAATAATAATTCCGGCACAACTTTTAGCCAGGCTAATTTCAGGCTGCGCCGGTATTTAACATTTTTTGTCACGTTTTTCACGCTCTACTTAAGTCATTACTTATGTAATATACTTTACAGCACTTGGAATATTTTACTTGCCTGTCGTGATAGTACTGGCATGCCAAGTACGAGTCGCTGTATGGTGATGCCGCACCGTTGTCCATCGATGGTCCACGGACGTGAAAAGCGAATACCTGTACACAGCACTACACCGTCCCCCGTCCCCCGTCACCGGACCGAATACCGATGTCGTCCAACTCCTCGGCGAACCAGCCGGACGAACGACAACGACGAGCCCGAGATGATGATCATCCCGTGCGGTTGGGCGGTTCAAGTTCGGGTTGCGGAGTTGACGCCTCGATCCAAAATCATAGATAGATATCATAATTCGATCGTCGAGCGAACCCACACCATCATCACCTGCCTTTCCGGTTTCTGATACTGTGCTTCCATTATCGTCGTCGTCGTCATGTATTCTGTCGCGTCTCGTCTCGGTGGTCCGTTCGTTTCGGGCTCCGGCAGGTCAGTCAGTGACGGATTCCTGCGCGCAGGCGACGCCAATTAACGAGGTGAGCAAACGTTGGTTGGGCACAGTGAGTACCGCGGTACCAAATCCTCTTGCGCATGCGCCGTTTTGTCATGGCCCTGCGGCAGGAGTACCCTGAGCCCTGAGAAAGTTACGACTCGGATTTCGCTACGTATGGGTCAAACACCCTAGGGAAGGGAAGAGCGGTCTTCCCAGACGCAGTGATACCGTACTGTATATGTTATATACAAGGGGCTTCTCCTTCCGGGCCAGGCGTTATCATTGAGGTGTCCCTGCCGTCACAGAATCACACGAGCAAATCCACAAGGATGATTAGTCGGCCGAGTAACGTAGTTGGGCCATATGCTACCGTGACGGAATGAACGTGAGGGGGTGACTTGTCCGTAATTTGGTCCGATGATCCAAAAGCGAAGCATGGGCAGCTTCGAAGTGTTCGGATATCGAATCGAAAAGAGGGGTTATCCTGCCCCTCACAATGATATGAAGACAAAAAAAAAAGGAAAGGAAAGATATACAGTTCCACCATGCCTCACTGGTTGATTATGTATGGTATGAATCTTCGCCCTCCTTGTTTCCTACACGGAGATGAAAAAATCTACAAGAACGTCTTCGCCTGCTTCATTGGTGGATAAACTCGTACGGCGGCGGGGGCAACAGAGCTACCGGAGGTGGTGGTGATGGTGGTGGCGCTCGCCACGAATAATCGTCCAACGATATGGCGTCATACGGCGGCGGCGGTACCGAACACGCCACGCACAACAGGCGCATCCGCTCAGAGTAACCGTCGCTCTGCATTCGCAAAAGCCGACAACACGAACTCAGGAATAAGATAGGAAAAAGGAGATGACGACGACGTACGATGGCAGATAGCTGGGATGCCTCTGCGTAGGCGCCATGGCGTTCCAAGCGGGCGAGGATGCAACGGAGGCGACGCACGCTCTCTGCGTATGCGGCCAGCGCACCCTTCGGGTCTGTGTCCTTCGAGTCGAGCTCGACGGCCGACTGAGCGAGGGCGAGAGCGTCGGCGACTGTGCGCCTCCATGATCGAGGGGGGGATGACGGGCGGGTAGAAGGCAAGAGTTTCGAGTCGCGCATCGTGTTCGGGGCGTGGAGGAAAAAGAGAGTGGGGAGGTTTGATGGAAGGAAAGGGAGAGAGATGATAAACTTTAACCGCCCCCTCCCTGACTGAGGGGTGCTCGCCATAAAGTACTGCAGGGAGCGGGTTCGGGTCGGACCACGTGGGGAGGGATCACGATTCATGATTCATCCGGAAAAGGAGAGAAGCCCAGTCGGTCGGCGGCGCTCAGAAGCGAGAATGTGGGAAAAAAAAAAAATCGCTCAGATCCGCGAGTGGTCCCACAAAATGGCGAACAAATAGACTTTCGTGTTGCGATCGAAGGCGGCCACTGAAAGGACCAGGTGGTGGCGCCTTACGGGAAAGGACAGAAATGGGCGCGAGGGCGCGTGAAACACCGAGAAGCGCTCGAGGGGCGTGGCCGAAGGGCGCCGCGCTACATACAAGCCATTGAATTGTCGAGCCAATGCGTTACGTCTGCCTCTGCGGATCTCCCGGAGAATGACTGGGCATCGTTCACCGGGAATTGAGGCCGGAGGAGGGGAACCCGCGTATCGAACGGACGGCGAAAGGAAAGGGAGGAGAGAAAAAAGTGGAAGCGCGCCATTGAAAGGAATGATAGCACCGACACCGACACTAGCCGAGCGGGAGGCTGTACTGCGGAACACATCAGTCGTGGAGGCAATTAATTATACCTCGGAGGGCGGTGATGGGTCGATTCGAATTGTGATCGACGGGCGCGCGTATACTGTACTCATAATCGGGTGAAGCGATGAGGGGCGGAGAGCCAGCAAATGCGACCAGCTACTTCACAATACGTAGAGCCCGGGTTGACGCGCAAGGTTAGCGAGCGAGCGGGAGTCTCTTTGAGCCGCCGTGCCAGTGGACGGGTACGGCGCTGGCGAGATGAAAACCAGAGTCGAGTGAGTTGGGGTTTCAGGGTATTTGAAAAGTGCACTTGACATTGTGCGCGTGCGATGATTCATTCGCCTCGCTACGAACCATCTGTTTCAGCGCTCTCTCTCACACAACGTTGTATAGACCCGTCAACAGGCCCGACACCGACCACTGGGTACGAACTAAAAAAAACACAAGACTGTCAAGTCACAACACCTCCCGTCCCTTTGTACGCAGATACGCATTGCGTAAAGGACGACGGTTGATATCATCCCCACGTGGGGATGGCTTGGGCTTCCACGTCGTTCAATGGTTATTGTTCGAGGTATTGTACATTTAGGGCACTGTTTACACCCGCCGCTTACTGGCGGTCTTGGAAAGAGAAGAAAAGTAAAGTATTGGCATTGGCATCTGACACTGGCGCGCAGAACAATACTGTTGTCTGCGTTACGCACATCGCTTTTTTCGTGGGCCCGGGCCCAGCGTACCGTTGCAGTACTTATTTTTAGGGGGGGAGGACGTGTACCATGACTGCACCTACAACCTGCACGGTGGCCGAAACCGGCTAGGCTCCTTGAGGGACTTGACCCTCCTGACTGGGTGAAGCGGGCAGATCATCGAACTGACATTTGAGCTTCTGGCGACTTGGGTCATCGAACAGACGTTCTCCGAGTCGGAATCGACTCGGATTTCCTCGACATCGTGTCCTCTCTGCCATCGATCGTCGAGCCTGGCGCGCTCCTCCAGGGCGTTTCTTTTAACCTCCTCTCCTTCACTCCCTCCCCACTCAGCGACCAATCTTTGCATCCTATTCACGGAAACCAGAAACGGAACGCTGTCGTTCAACTCGCACTCCCACAACCGGGCGATGAGTTTGATGGTTTCCGGCAGCGTAGGTCTGGGGAGACTGAGAACTTCATCCACCTCGGCGTCGTTCTGTTCAGCTTCGCTGTACGACATGCGCTTCATGAGGCGGGGATCCGAGCTGAAGGATTTCAGATGTGCTTACCCCAGCGCGACTATGCTCGACTTTCTGGGCTCGGATTTTGATGCGATTTGGGGTCTCTTCTCGCAGAGCTGTAGGCGTCCCAGGATCACGGTCGTTAGGCAGGGCCGTATTTTTTTATCCCAATAATTGCGGGCCAGTGTCCTGATACCTTTTCGAACAGCACGTGATCGGCTGGGACTTTGGTTGGTGGTTGCAATATAAGCCACACATGTCACTATCGACCATCTGACCCAAATGTTTCCCTTGCTCTCACCTGTAGTGGTGGTCGCTGTGCCTTGCAATCGTGCTATTGTCCGGTTCGGTGGGCATAACCTGGCCGTGGGTCATCTGACACTGACGACTGGTATTGTATGACAATCCCGACGTCCGTGCGATGAAAACAACCATGTTAGTGGCCGTTGATGTTGGTATCCTTGCCCTCTTATACCTCTATAGAGCTAGGCGCAAGTGCCTTGGTCAATACAACTGTCAGTACAACATAAAGTTTGGTAGGCCATCGTGCCTCTGCGCTCACATGGCGGAATGGAACGAGGATCCTTGTATGCTGTACATTCTTTTGGATCGTACAGTGCCTTGCTCCCATGGTACGTATAGAATTCCAGGCTGAGATTCCAGACTGTGCTGATGTGCCACCAGAAGATCATCCAGGGCGCCATGGAGCTCCTAATGGCAACAGAACGTGGTTGGCTGTTTTGGCATCCTCTCATCTGTGCTATTTTTGGACCTGTGGTTTTACACCGATGTGGCCCGAGGCGTGTCCATGTGTGGAGTGAGCCATTAAGGCGTTTTGCCTTGTGATCTTGGAGTCTCTCTGTTATTAGCACACTCACTACCTTTCGTTGACGATGAGTGCCGTAGAGGAGGACCTTCAGGGAAGAAGAGAGGCGCTCTCAGTGGGGCCCATCCCACGGCACTCCACCCGGATTCGAGAGGGTTGTGGGTCTTGTGAAACGATGCCAGGAAAATACGAGCTCGCTGTAGGAGGGGTGATACCCCATCGCCAAGATCGGAGAGAAAGAGATGTCACTTGAACGCATCGTCGTCCTCCCCAGAGCCCCGAACGGTGAGTGTAGTGAAAAGGAACACCGGCCCGGACCATCACCCCACCATCAGGTCCCCCAAGTGATGACATTCCTGATCAATTTCGAATAGGACTCTGGGCATTCTGGGGTGCCCATCACGGCCTCGACAAACAACATCCCTGCAGATCCCAATCCAGTCTTTTTTTTTTAACATTCGAGTTTGGCACGGGCACCGCACCGATCCATTCCACGCCGCTGTGCTCTTCGCACCGAGTGCGTTCTAAAGAAACACACGTTCCCGTAGGGCACCGAACGGCACCCCCGGTCCATGCTATCCACCTTCGACCTCGAGGTGGCCCCCGCACTGCCCGTGGCCCCAGAGGCGCCGCCGGGTACCAAGCCATGGCGGCGGCCAGGCACTTGGATGACCAGGGCCATCATCAGGCCGAGAAGCAATGCCCGGATGACACTTGCCCTAGTAAGACGCCAAAAGGAGGCTCCACCACCACAGGTACGCACCATAAACAAGGGCCAGGCTGTCAGATCGATGTGGGTCGTCAGGGGTTCACACGAGTCAGAAACACAGTCCGTTAGGCCCAAAGCGCCTCCGGGTGATAGTCCACCGCTCTGCGATAATCCGTGCGGAACAAGACAAAGTCCTACTGCAATCTCTCTTGATCCGCACCTGCAGACCGAGCTTTGTCCTTTTTTTGCAGAACATCTGCGCAGAGGGTGTGGCGGGACAGTTGAAGAAGAGATTCCATCGCAGAGAATATAAAGATAACTGTCCATTTTTACGGTTCATACGCCTATGTAAACAATAAGTTACATCAAGTCGTCATGGGGGCTCGAGCCCACCTGCACGCACGCCCCGTCGTCGCGTCATCACACTCTACAGTTTCGTCGTGGCCTCGGGCGCGATCCGACTCTTGATCACCTTGATGATCCACAGGGGCCAACGCCGCTCACCCGCGACGATAACCGCCACTTTCCACCCGAACCGCACCGAGACCACAAACGACAGATCTGACAAGCAAAAGAGTGACAAGTGGTGGGAAGACGTATAGCGCTCAGCAGGACGGACACGCCGCGAGGACGGGGAGGGTAACAGGTGGACATCCGGACGCACCAAAGTATTCCGGAAGGAAGACCATGCTGAAGGCGTAGATGCCGAGGGTAACGACTTCCGAGACGATCATGTAAATGTGCCTGCGATGGACCAACGACAAATTCCGCGTCAAAGACAAAGACCCAAGGGAGGAGAGAGAGACCGGACGTACCAAATCGTGATATCCAGTGCAACCATGATGAGTTCATTCACGATCAGCGCAGTGAACGTGATGGCCACTATGTTCAAAACTCGTTCTCAAAAAGAACAAGTGCGATGATCATGATTGCAGCCCCTGCGAGACGGGAAAGAAGGCGGCATGATGTTGTTTCTTCACGACGATGGATGGAACGCACCTTGGTAGACGCTGATCGTGAGCCAGATGAAGAAGGTCTTGTAAGATAAGGCTCGTCCCTAACAGGTGAATTCGTAAGTGAGCATACACCGGTCTGATTCCTTCGCTATTAGCCGACTCGGCGCACCTTGGTCAGTTCCTTGTAAAGCTCAGGATAAGACAGCGCAAGATCTTCGTTCAAATCGCGGTCCAGCACGAGCGAGAACACTGGAGCCATTGTGTAGATCGTCGCGTAGCCGACCATGAGCCACCCCTGGTAGAGCGCGATGGGCGCAAAGTAGAATATGGAAGAGAAGACGGCCTGCATGACTGAGATGATGAGCCCGCGGTGAATGACGAACTGCGCCAGCTTGGCCGAACGTCGGTACGAGTTGCGGCCGTGCCAGAGAAGGAGCTTGGTCAGGTGGCTGAACTGCGTCACAGAAAAGTCTGCCGCGAGGGAGGCCTGCTTGCCTTCCTTTCCGACGATGCCGACGCCTACCGGGTAGGAAGGGATGGGTATATATCGGTGAGCACGCCAGCACCAACAAGGGCCGGACGAAGCACGCACGTACCAACATTGGCAGCTTGGATCATGCTCACGTCGTTGCCCCCCCATCTCCGATGCAGCATACCCGCTTCTTCGTGAAGCTCCGGATAAGCCGGGCAATGTCTGCTTTCTGAGTCGGCGAGCATCGACACGCGACAACAGCAGAGAGCTTTGTCGTGATCTCGATAAACTCGTTCTTAAACAAACTAAGACAGAGCTGCGGGAATGTGGGTGAGACATTCCATGTGATCCGTTGACGGCGGGGCTTCCTTACCTGGAGCGACTCGCCATCGATGACGAGACAGCAGTCATGCTTATTCTGTAAAAAGTCCAGCTCGTGCTGGACCTCTTCTGCCGTCTTGACTGCGGTCGGAATCAGCGCGTCATGTCATGTCGGCAAAGAAAAAAAACGAACGTTTGGCAACCTGGTGGATGTACTGATTGCGAGCAACAAGCTTGGTCGAGATCGCGATGACCGTGGCAGTCTCAATCTTGTCCCCGGTGAGCATCCATATCTTGATACCCGCATTCCGCAGCAGCTCGAGTGTCCCACGGACGTCGTCCTGCAACTTGTCCTCGACGCCCGTCAACCCGAGCAGCTCGAGGTCCCGCTCGAGCGTGTCAGCAACAACGGCGGCCATTGCCTCGTTGCGGCCCTCGAGTCGCAGACTCGCAGCGTGGTAACGCGTCTTGAAGCCCTCGTAGGTTGCCTCGGAGAGCTTGCGCCGCCCAACAACGAGCGTGCGCAAGCCCTCGCGAGCCATGTTGGCTGTCTCCTCTTCGAGCCAGTCGTTGCGTTTGCACGATCCGCGCCATGACGACGTCCGCGCCCTTTTGGAGGAAGAGACTTCGCCAGAGGCGGTATCGCGCACGACGATGCCCATGCGCTTGGATTCAGACGTAAAAGGGAATATTTCGAGAACGTCGTATGTGAGAGTGCTCCCAGAAGGTGTTCTTAGCTCGAACACGTGCGGTCACGGAATGTGAGCGTTACAACAAACAACAACACATACACAACAACACAACCCGACGGACGAAGTCCACTTGACGATGGCAACTTCGTCAGGTGAGGACGCCTGATAAGTTACCGAGCCATCGTCGTTGGTAACGGGAGTAACCTGGAGATAGGAGTCCTCATGAAGGACGATGTGCAGCAGGTGTTGCAAAAATTACATTGTGGCACAACTGCGAGGCTGAGGACGAAGTCACGGACGCGGGCGGATATGTCGCGTCGGCCACGGGTTGCCAGTTGCACACCAGTCGAAAATGAGCCGTGTCTTGTTTGGCTTGATGTGACTTGATGGGAGTTTGAGCAAACCTGAAATGGTGGGCAGGGCAGGATAAGGCTCACCGTCTGCCCCGAAGGCGGTGTTGAGTTGGTGGACAACTTCGTCCATCGTGTCATAACCAAACGACATTGTACCCATATGAAGCTTTTTCATTTCCATCTCTGCGGAAAAACGGCTATTAAGAGAGGATATGCTATAAGTTTGGTGAGTGTTACCATTCTGAGTCAAGGTGCCAGTCTTGTCGCTGAGAAGATACTCGATTCGCCCGAGTTCTTCAGGTAAAGTGCTCGTCCGTACGATTGTGCCAGGGATCGAGTTGTCGTTCATAATGAGATGTGCGTACACCGTCTTGCCCATGTCCAGATTCACCCGTAAACTAGTTTAAAATATATAAAAAAAGATTCTGATAGTTCACTTCCATCTAGACGCAGACACCTGATAGGGATGATTGACGAGAATAAAATCAAAAACGAAACACGTAGATATACCAGAATCCACGGAACCCGTTCAAGGCAACAAGCGCGACTGATAGCACGAAAGAAACCGCGCACAGGATCTTCAGTCACACCATCAGTGCCAGCTCTCGTGCAAAGGCGAAGGACACACCTTCGCGAGCTGGCTAATCTCCAGGTCCAACAGCCCAACTTTCGTCTGCGGATGACTCGTGTTCATCACAGCCCGTGTCTCAGACCCAGTATAGACCACAAATCCGATAGCGGAGCCCGCAGCGAGCACAGTATTCGCCCATAGCACATTCTCCGCTGAGAGCGGCTCGACTGTGGGCACTTGGACCATCGGAACCTCGTCGGAAGATACGCCCGGTGGCGTATTGATCGTGAAGGTGCCAATGAAGGTGTGAATGTCCTTGCTGGGCGCATCCGCTGAGGGAAAAGGAGTGTGAGTGGAGAAGGAGAGCTATCGTTCGTGACGGATGTACCGTAGATCTCGGCATCGAGGTTCAGCAGTTCTTGATCGGATGGCAGCTTCTGGGTGGCTGGGACAGCGACCCGCAGCTTCCAATCCGTCTCGCCGTCAAGCTGATCCGTGCGGATGAAGCACGTTCCAGACGAATCCGAGGTGCGGAGGAGCACCAGATCGGCGGGCACCCGCTGGTTCTTCTCCAACAGCACGAGGTCGCCTACGCGTATCGAAGAGGACGGGACCGCGCGCGTGGGAGGGAGGTTGCCTTCGAGCAGGGCGTGCGACAACTCCTCGTCGTCAGTGGCAGATGAGGAGTTCGAGGTGAGCACGAGGTAGCGCGCAGAGTTGGCTTCGCGGTCCCGCCGATTGCGTTTGTAGTCGTCGTAGGCTTCCTTGCCCATCGTGACGAGGAGCACGAAGGAGAGCGGCGCGATGTACGTCACGAGGAAGCCTTACCGAGGGGTGGCGGATAGATGTAAAGACGTAGATGTCAGGTCGACTCGTGGTGAG
>JAGFNK010000864.1:0-19725 GCA_025769875.1 Russula earlei | reverse complement strand
CAGGAGCAATAGCACCCAATGCTTTGATTACTGCGATGGTACGTTGCGTCTGCTCAGAATATTGTAAAGGTCTTCAGATCAATTTCCGATCGGCCACCTACTTCGACTAGTGTTTCGAGGGAGGGAACGGCTCTTTCCAATATTGGGTAGAGTATGAGGTCAGGTTCCATGAGACTCATCCACTTCAAGCAGCTAGATATATTGCTGGCCGTTGATGAATCCTCGGAGAACATTGCCAATAATGCAACTGTTCGAAAGCTTTTCACGAGCTCTCGTTTCATTCCTCGGGTGAGACGGCGATGCTGAGGGACAGATGAGGATGATGCCGGTAAGTTCTAGTAGCAGATAAGGCAAACCATTGGAGTTTTGCAATCAGAACGCTGTTCTTCATGCCACCCTGAGGATTGATGATAAGTTAAGAGCTCAGGCAGAACAGGGAGAATTACGTTTGTTGAACTCATACGCAACGTGTTTGATAAATGCGGTCAACTGTGTTTAGAGGCATTAGCGTGTAGCTCACTCAGCTCCATACATGAGAGGAAGCAATCGCGGCATAGTATATAAGATATTGGACCTACGTCAACGGTCCACGCACCCGAATTTGAAGGATGGAAAAAACTTTCAGTAGATGCAATTAGCTTCACCAGCGAGTCCAGTGCTTTTGAACCGCCAACATAGCTCTTGAGACTCAGGAAAGGGAGCTTCCCAAGAGGTGCTGCTAGGTAGTCACCTACAGAGCTACTCTGGTGACGAGGGGTATTCATTCCGGACGCAAACGGTGTTCCAAGAGGAGTAGGGGCACTGGATGGTGAGGTAGGAAGCCCATCAGGGGCCATAGAATAGACGATGATGCGCGCCAACGAAGCTTCAGGAGATCAGAATTTCGCGATGATAGGGCACGAGCTGAGACTGACTGACCAATCCGCCAAGTGGGCTTCGGAAGGCGGCTGATCTCAAACCCCGCCTGATTGTCGGCAGACGGGCCCGTAGTGAGCGATCCTGAGTCTGCAAGCGGAATCTCTGATTGTGGACGGCCTTTAATGAAACGGATGACCAATGGGATTCAGAAGACACCGACCCATAGACGCCAAGCACTTGCACATGATGAAATGCCAGTCGTAATCGGCAAATATGCCGACATCCTTGAAAATTCCGGTCCACAGGCCAGTGCTACTGAGGTCGTTCTTATTCCAATTTGGCCTGCCCTCATTCTCTGACCTTGCATCGTCAGGTATTTCGTCGATTGTTTTGGGGTCACTGATGGTGGGGTCCACATGGATTTCCACCAGTTGAGCCAGAAAGTGAAACATGCGTTCGTCGAACATATATGAATTGACGGACTCCCACAAACGGAAGAGCATTGGCAGATAGGACTGCGGATGGCTTTGGGGGAGAAAAGTCAGCATGAAAAACTGAGAAGATAAGAGACTCTGTAATCCAAATTCAGCGCCGGGGTTATTTGCCAGGGGCACTCTCCAGTGATCGAACATACATTCAGATTTGTCCCATTAATCGTTGGTACAAATATTTCAAGCATCTGGTCAATAGCTGCGGGATGGAAAAACCTCTGAACGGTGCTGGCGATCGCCCCCATATAGTAAGACGTTTGGCTTAGACGAGAGTCAAAGTTAGCCAGGAAATGTGTATTGAGCTAAGTATACCACACAGACCTGACTTCAAATTGGCGCCTGGTCAAAAATAAGTCGTGTCTCAGGATATCGAGTATGGGCAACCAAGGGAGTCTGATATCTCCGATGCTCAGTTTATTTTTGGATCTTGTCAAGTTCTCCAATGCATCGGAGCAAGTGGCGATGACATGGAGCGGCATGCCTGGCATAGTGCACATGCTATAGTACAGATCTACGAGTAGGATTCGCTTCTCTTTGGGAATTGGATACTTCAAGTAGGACCAACTATGAGATACATTGAGTTTCGAACACAAACAAAAGTACCGCAGAGCGCACTAAGTCAACATGCTATCCCACTGCAAGAAGCCAGGGTCATAGTCTCTGGCTTGGACGGTCTGCACAATGCGCATGCAAATGAAGTCAAGCAATTCTTGCATCCTTGAATTCGACTCGATTGAGTAAGGCAGTGCCTTGGCGTATGTCTTGAGTTTGAGCAAGTATCGATCGGTGGCATTCTCTATGTCATGCTCTATGGGCGGAGGCCCTGGATCATGGGACGTTGAGAGGGTACCGTTGGAGAGCATTTGGTAAGAAAGAAGTGAAAATGTATAAGATGATGGAAATGACTAGGAAGGCGGAGATGAACTGTCGACGACTCTCAACTCCACTCGTATTATCAAATCAACACATGTCCTCCCACCCAACAGCACCCAACAGGCGAGGACGCCCGAAAGCAACACCCCCAAACAACAAACAAGCGGTCACTGGACCGCTTGCCCACCAGCCATCCTCTGCAACTCCTGTAGCGCGCTTGTCCTCACCATGGTCCAGACCTCATCGCGCTGCGCCCGAATATCACCCAAGCTTTCCCGGACCTCCTGCAGTCGTTCCACATACTCCCGCACGTCATCTTGAAGCTCCCGTAGTGTCGAAAGTGATTTCTCCAAGTTCTCCCTTTGCATGTCCGGGTGGACAAAGTGGGAGGGATCGAAGACCGGAGAACCCCCATTTGGGTAGGATACTATAAACAGCTTTTGCGCTGGAGAAGCAAGGTCTGGGGCCCGTACGATCCTCCTTTCTTTGTCGCCCTCCGTGTTTGTGTCTTCACCCTCATCCTCTCGCTTTGGAATAACTGCATCTTTGAGGTGAACCCGATCGGGATCTTTCGAGAGAACTTCCCAAAGTCGTCCAAATGCACGCCTCATCCCGGCCTCCCCTTCAATCAACCCATTCGTGGCACGCTCCAGGTCCTCTAGCATAGGGGAACGAAAGGAGTGCGTGACCCCTTTGTCCATAACGAAAGAGGTATAGTTGAGGTGCTGAGCTGGGAGTGTCACGTAGGGAGCAATGAGTGGGGGGGAGGGTGACCGTAGATGGGGTAATACGGGGGGGGACGGAGAACGATTGGCGGGGGGTAGTAAAGATCTGATACGCTTTCGCGCTCGCTCGTCTGCCTAGAACAGAGTTTCAATCGCTGGGCATAAAGAATGCCCAAGGAGGCGCACCTCACACTCCTCCATGCCGGGACCCCATGCGGTTAATTTGCCCTTTCGAAGCCATCTGGCACCTTTGGCTGTCTTCCTACCCCAGTTTCCCTTGGCTACATCCGCGGGCTCCTCTTCATCGCTAGACACACCTTCGAGAGAAGGGTGATACCAGGAATTGCTGTCCTTTGTAGAAGTTGGAAAGCTGTTTTTCACATCGAGTCAGATTTGGCGTCAGACACTGGACGCGAATGTTCTCACTTCAAATTATCACGGTCTTCGTATATAGATGACGGTCGTCTGTGTGAGGAGAGATAAGGGGTGTGTGGGTGGCCAGTCGATGGACGGGATGATGGCCGACTGATGCTTGGAAGGTTTTGCGGATGATCCGGGGTCATATTTATCGACATTTAAGCAGGACGTCGTGGCGAATGACGAAGATGACGCTCACAAGGCATCCCAACCAATCCATCTCGTCGGAGGCGCGCGGTCACATGACATCAGCCATCTGAACGCGACGAGATGGGATGAAGTACAAAGTCACTCCAGATGAAACGAAACGTTTGTGGATTTAGAATTAATTAATCTATACGTAATGTATGATTGCTTTATGGTTGTACATAAGTGCATCACTTTGGAAGGTTTCTGGTAAGAGAGCTAGATCAAGTCACGAAGAAAAACCCCGAAACTGGATTGCTGCACTAGGTCTGAAAGCCAGCTTCGCTCATCCTCGGTGAGTGACGCTCTGGAACCTTGGCGCTGGGCCGGCGTCCCGGTCGATTTGTATCGGGTATTGCCCCGGCCACTCCACATGGTATTTACGACCCTGCCGATGAGAGACTGATGGCGCACAACGGTAGCCCCATTAGCTATGACCATATCAGTCACCCTGGTTTCCACAACGACAGTGGGACACTTCTGGGAGTCGCCCGGAGTATAAGGCCACTGTTGCTTTAGGTGCTGTTCCAAGGGCATCAACCGGGAGATGAGATCCGGATGGGCCGCGAGCACGTCCTCTAGCTGTGGGAGTAAAGCGCTCTGCGTGAGAACGGAAGGGTGCACGTATTCTTGAGTAATCGGATTTAAGGATGTTGGCAACTGGCGTTGAATGGCATCTGACAAAGCGAAGACACCCGTCCTTGGGCTGTGTCCAAGTCATCTATCCATGAGAGTTAAGTTAATTGCAGCAGTGGAATACGTACTCATGCGGCTTCTGAGTTCCATAAGGAGCATTGGGCTCCAACAGTGAGAAAATGTACTTCGTATCGATTGAAATAATGTCGTCGATGTTTGCCTATAATGGAAATTGAACTTAACATTGCTTATCGCTTGGCCCGTACGTTGCCGACATACCACCATCCAGAATAGCGTTATGTCCGCGAGGTCATGCTCTTTGTAGCCTCCGCCAATCTGTGCTGAGAATAAATACGCCACACGATCCGCGATGGTCTGATTCACTCACATCCGAATGACATCCTTAATTCAGGGCTATCATCAGCCGAGACTGAAAGGACGATGACCGTACTCACCAGCAAACCAACACTGCGTAGCTGATTCAACGATAGTGGCGCACAGTTGTAACATTCATCGTACCTGTTTCAGAACTTGCTTTTTCCTTCTTCCCTCTTCGGAGAGCTGGAACTTGTTGCAGTCCTGTGGATTCGTTAGAATGCGCAGACAATGGGCTATGAGAGAGCACTACAAAATCGGCTCTAGTTTCATGGAGAGCAAGAGCTTGATAAGCTCGTTCTATGTGGTCACCTAGGACGGAGTCCGAGAAGCCAAAAAGCGTTTGTAGTTTCTTCGACCCCAACGTGAGTTCTTTAGGTAGACCCATGGACCCCACAGTGTCAAATACGCCGACACACCTCATTTTAGGTTAGGTGAATGTCCTCAGCATCAAGCAGATTGGGGTGCATACTTGACTGAAAATCTGTCGCCATCATAGCCTGCTCTGGCCTTACCAGGGGAATCGGATCGCGTCCACGGAGCAAGCCTTGCGTCCAACAACGCAATCTCTACTAAATGAGCCCTCGATTCCGCATGCAATTTCAAGGATGGGCTCACCGTCCTTATTTTCGGCTTTGCTGTGGGTTTGGAGATTGACGAAAATTTCGGCAAAATGATCCATATCCATGCGGTCCAGTACCCCAATCTTTCTCTAGTCCCATGATCAGCAACATCTATAATGGACGTTTGCTGTAACTTACAATCATCATCGCTATCATGCGCGCGGTATATGCACCCTGACAACAATCAGCTTTGAGAGATAAGACTTCGGCAAGGGACTTTACCCTGGAGAAGCCAAACAAGAATATCTAGAACCAATTCAGACTCATTACGAGAGCGAGCTGACAAGAAGCACACCTCGTCTGCGGGCTGATAATTACTGCAACACCCACATGAAGATGAGAAGCCTTGCTACATGAACAAACGACTTACTTTGCTATGAATGTGTAAGCTTCCTTGACCTTGTCGCCTACGGTGGAATATGAGACCGAATTCGGACAGTCACGATCCAGCCATGGCCACGTACCAAGACTGGCTCCTAAGGCACCTGCATGACGTAACGCGTTATGAAGGAGGACGTTGGACAAGCGTGCTAGCTCACCGTCAAGGATTTGTTCGTAACGAGAGGATTCTGTCCCAACGCCAGCCTGATAGAACACGATTTGAGGCACAGGCGGTGAACTCGAAGCAGGATTAATGAAACGGAATCTGGGAGATTGACGAAGGCTCACAACCGCTCGTCGACGTGGTTTATAGCTCGGGAAAGTCTCTGGAAATGATGGGACAGAGTGAGGACACGAAATCATGTCGTGAAGAGAAGCTATGGTGACGAACGAGGATATTCGTATACCTCCAGCGCTCGCTGATTATTACACCATCTTGCCACGTCCTGGTCATTGCTCAGTCCGTTATTTCCTGTGCCTCTTATATACAACATACCCGTCACAGCATACAATGATTCTTTTTTTTATCCTCATAGAAGAAGGCCTTATATCCGTGAAAGATCTACTGGCATCGCGTGGATGGGAAACCCGGTATTTGTTTGAGGTTGCAGGTTGGGTTGTTGCATGTACGTTCGTCAGCGACGGTGGTGAGGAGGGCACTGAGGTGGGAGTGGAAGGATCTGATACATCCATGGCGAACTCAACCTCACGATGGGTGTGTGGGAGTAGGGACTGAGGGCTACAGTTGAAGTAGATCGGACGGCCATATTATCCACTTTAAGTACGCATACAATGATGCTCCATGAGAGGTGAGAAGAGCGCTGATTGATCACGAGGTGGGCCCGGTTTCAGGATTTCTGTGATTCAGGGTCGCGGCGTTTCCGGTTGAATGAACCCCCGAGCTGTCCGCACCAAGTTGTTGTCGTCGCACTGGCGCCTGCACCAACTACATCAACTGAAATACTGGAGTCACCCGGCCAACTGCTTACGTTGCTGGTCCGAGGAACGTACTTGCAACAACCGACACCGGCACACTCCCGTCCATGCACATGGGCACACACAGCGAAGCACTGAGCCAACTCGTTCTATTTCCCAAGCCGAAACTCCGCGCCTGAGTATTCATCCAAAGCCCTACGAAAGTCTATTTCACTAAGCATCATCCATCTTTTGGCACGGCGACGTAACCTGACCCTCGACAAGCGGTCCCGAATTCCAGTGAATCCATTGTAACTGGTTTGTTTTGTGCGCAGAGTCAATGTCTACGTGCGTATCAAGGTATAAGAACTCACTGGATCTCTGTAAGCCTGATCTGCCATGGAGGAAACGAGTACAACTCCAGCGGTGTGAACTGCCGTCTCGGCAATGTTACGTTGTGAACGATCATGAGGTCTGGAGGAGGACCATATCCGCGATCTCCTGGAATGAAACACGCCTCGTGAGAAGCGACGCACAACGTCTGTGTTCCTCATACCCTCAAGGATAGTCTGCAACTCGGACACTGAGACCGTGAACGCCTCTGCATCCCCATTGGCAGAGATGATTTTACCGCCACGCGTTCTGCGAAAATTGTCTGCGATCGCCGCGATCGCAGGCTTTCCAGTGTCACGAGAGACGAAGTGAAGAGTGAAAGCTCCAGAACTTGAAGGCTTATGCAACGCTATATTTCGGCTCAGCTCTCGGATGACCACGGTGCACATCTGATGAACCTACTGTGACCCATTCGAGATCGGTAACGGTTCCTTTTCCTCAATGTATCCACCATGCAGATTGTCGTTGTGCAAGACCTCCCTTCTTTATAAGTTTCATCGAAAACATTAGAGCCGTGGGAACGGAGCAATGTGAGAGGGAGGGCACTCCCGTCGAGGTAGAGCTGGTCTTGGGTCGGTGGGAGACACTTCTCTAGCCGTTCACTTACAAGGTCGGGTACCTCTAGCAAAACACCTGTGCGATTACTGAGATGACTGGACGGTGTTGAGGTGGGGCAACTAACCCAGGCGGTCATAGACCGAAAGACACTGAATGCCTGCTGCTCGACAGTAAGCTATTGCTTTCTCTGTGCACCTCAGGAATGCTTCCTGAGCTTCTGAAATGCACAGATCCGGTTCTTGGGATGCAAGGATCAGAGCAAGGTGGGAAGGAACTTTGCTTCTTGTTGCAGTCAGTGGTCTAGGAGCGGGACGAAGATAACGACTGCGGAGTGACAAGGTGGCAAGGAAGAGAGAATATAAAAAGTGGAGAATCCGCAGAGCAAGCCGTGACAATAAGGACATATCAAAGTGACAGAATGCAAGGGACTGTGAGAGGATAAGTATGCGGCGATGGGGGTGAATCTGGCTGCGTGCTATTCTGCCACCGGAGCGAACATTGCGGGCGCTCGGAATGGTCGACGTGGCGGACCACGTAGTGACGCGAATTAAGGTTACCGCATTCGGTCGACTTCGGGTACGTAGAGTGGTGTACATGGTGACAATATGTATCGACGACAACGCAAGGGGGAGTGTATGTAATTTCAAGTTAATCCAGGAGCCTGCTGAATGTCTCTCTTAATCTTCAACAATATCGCCGTCTTCCAGTTGTCCAGCTTCGTGACTTGATCATACTCGACCACTACGTTCGTGAAGGCTTCCTCGTTGCCCTCCTCAAGGGCCTCGAGCAGTGCAGTGACAAATTTAGCCTCGCGCGTGGAGGGAAACGTGCTGTCCATCTGTCCGTAACGGTGCAAGTTTCGCCGAGCGCTCACATAATCCTAGGGCGCCATTCATTCACGAATCGAGCACAACTTACACAAATGACAACATACCGTCGATGCAAGCGCACAGAGAAGAGCCTTAAGCCAATAATCTTTGACACTGTATTTGGTTAGGGCTGAGCCGAGCGAGTGATTTGCAACTTCGTCATAGCGGACTATCGCAATCTGATACTCCTCAAGCTCAGCATGAAGATCTGCCGCATCTTTGAAACAAGCATTGGCAGTGCTGTAACGTATCCAAGTTTTAAAAGCTTTGAGGATCACCCAAGCTCGTTACTTACGCTGCGGCGTCTTCCTGAGCATACCATTCTCCTGCACGCTCAAAGCTCTCGCACGCACGCCGAAGGTCACTTTGGTCCTGGAGGTAAATCTGCGCAATCTCTTTCTCTCTGTCGGCAGCTTGACGGAAGCGACCGGCTTGCGTCAAGTGTGTGACGGTTTGTGATAATGCTTGGATTGCGACTAAGTGAGTAGGAGAACACTCAGCGTTTCATCGTAGTAGGGTTGCCGATTTACGCACGATCGGGAAAGCCTCTCTTGTAGGCCTTGGCGGCGTTCCACCAAGCATTTGCAGCATCATTTTGTTCGTTACATTTTTCTCGGCACTCTGCCTCCTTCGAAAATGCATCGCCTGCTTCCCTGAAGAGCTTGTCAAATTTGAACGAGTTTGCTGCCTGCTGATACAAATCCCCCGCTTCCTCAAACTTGCTGGAGGATGACGAGAACCAACCAGTAGACGAGTTTGCCTTCTTGTCGGCCTTTTCTAATAAGATCTGAGCTGTTGACTTGGAGGGCATTGATAATTGGATGAGATCAAGGACTGCATCAGTGCAGTCGTCTGCGCAGCGTTACTGACGTAATCTGGATCAACTCGTGCAAGGCCAGCCACACTGCTTGATCCCTCACCCATAAGTTTTACTATGTCCAGTCAACTCCAACTCCAAGAAATTGCCCGTCTTTCGAATAATCACCCTAAACCAGCTCATTTAAGGTATCAGTATGGTACTGCAGGCTTTAGAACATTGTATGTCTTGCCTGACCTTATCGACTCACTGTCTTGCTCAAGAACTGAACAGAGCATCTGTACTGGACTCGGTTTTATTTCGGGTGGGTATTCTCGCAGGTTTGCGGAGCAGGAAGCTGGATGGGAAGACTATCGGCGTGATGGTTACTGCATCTCATAATCCTGAAGAAGTTCGTAACGTCTCGTTCGAGAACATATCTAAATCTGCCTTGGCCAACATACCTTCGTTTGAACAGGACAATGGAGTCAAACTCGTTGACACCCGTGGGGAGATGCTTGAAGCATCCTGGGAGGCGCACGCCTCCACCTTGGCCAATGCCGCCACGACGGATGATCTCATTGAAGCCATCGAGGCTGTCGTTCGGTCGGCCAGGATTGATCTATCGAAGCCAGCTAGGGTTGTGTATGGTCGTGACACTCGGCCCTCTGGACCCGCTCTGGTCGCAGCGCTGGATGACGGTTTAACGGCGGTCGGAGCTGAAATACGCAATGCTGGTGTGGTGACTACGCCAATCCTTCATTACCTCGTGCGCGCCATCAACACCAAGGGCACCAAAGACGCTTACGGCGACGATTCTGAAGATGGTTACTATGATAAGCTCAGCGGTGCCTTCAAAAGACTGGTGGTAAGTCATCGTCCGTCTTTCATCGTTCTCCTTAGAACAATTGAATTACGCAGGCAGGAAAACAAACGCCTTCGCCACTGATCGTAGATTGTGCCAACGGCGTGGGTGCAGATGCCATCAACAAGATCTCACCCCAACTTGGAGAAAGCCTGAAATTGATGCCCCATAACACCTCAACTTCAACCCCCGGCGCCCTCAACAACTCGTGCGGGGCCGACTATGTGAAAACGTTGCAGAGATTACCCCCATCGTTGGCTAATCATCTCAAGGCCGGTCAGAGAGGCTGTAGCCTCGATGGTGATGCAGACAGGTTAATGTATTTTTACATCGATGAGCGGAACCAGTTTCGTATGTTGGACGGAGACAAAATCGCGGCGCTCGTTGCGGGCTTTATCGTTGATTTGGTCAAGACGGCCAATCTCGACTCCAACGTCAAAGTGGGCGTAGTTCAAACCGCTTATGCCAATGGGAGTTCTACAAAATATCTGGCTGAGGTTCCGGATCCTCATCGTAGAGCATGATTCTGTTGCTAACGCGTTGCATCAGCGACTCCCTGTACGTTGTGTGCCAACGGGCGTCAAACACCTTCATCATGCTGCCGAGCGCTTCGACGTTGGCGTGTACTTTGAAGCGAATGGGCATGGTACAGTCTTATTCTCGCCGGGAACGCAGGAAATCCTCGCTACCCACGAACCCACTACCCCTGCCCAATCGACCGCACTAAATCATTTACGAAACCTGACCCAACTTATCAATCAAACCGTTGGCGACGCGATTTCGGATATGCTGCTTGTCGAAGCTGTGCTTGCCCACCGATCATATTCTGGTCTGGAGTGGGATTCTCTCTATGTCGATTTGCCCAACAGATTAGTCAAAGTTGTAGTTGAAGATAGGCACGCCTTTCAGACTGAGGACGCCGAGCGTGTTCTGGTAAGCCCGAAAGGACTGCAAAACAAGATCGATGACTTGGTCAGACGCCACGATGGCGGACGCTCCTTTGTACGGCCTAGTGGAACGGAAGATGTTGTACGCGTATATGCTGAGGCCGCCATTAAGTCTCAAGCGGATGGTATGTGGCGCTTCTGTCGACGAGTTGTCGGTCTCGTATTCGGGCTAATTTGGAGAGCAGAGCTGGCATTTCGTGTGGCGGGATTGGTTTATGATGAAGCTGGGGGTGATCCTAGCTCCCGACCGAGGGAGTTCCTTTGAGTTCAGTCTGACAATGAATTAACGGCTGTACGAGTAGTTGTACGTAATCTGAGGTGCTGCTGTCGTAGTCGTTAAACCGAACTACCTACTCGTATACCGCCCATCGAGGCTGGTGAGCCGTACAGAGTTTCTCATACTCCACTCGTCGACATCAGAACAATGTGTCGTCTCCTCATCTACAAGGGGACCTCACCTGTCCAGCTCTCCCACGTACGTGTCGTGCCCGCCCCCTCGGCACGAACGTAAAGTTGCCACGCTGACTGATTGACCCATGAGGGCAGCTACTTACGAGACCCGTCCATTCGATCATCAATCAGGCATTCGACTCCCGCCTCCGGGTCGATTTGCGCAGGCCGATTAATGGGGACGGGTTTGGAGTGGGTGCGTTTTCGGACTTACTTATATAAACCCCGCCAATTCGCGAGCTCTCCTGGACCCGGACAGGCTGGTATGACTCAGTATATGACGAGGAACTTGGCCATCAACCCTGTATCTTTACTTCCATAACCCCAGTGAGTTGTCTATTCGTGGGCTTCCTAGTCCCGATGCTTATGGGAAAACAGGCTTGGAACAATGTGAACTTGACACGTCTTGCAGAAAAGATCAAATCGCCCTTGGTCTTGTCCGCCTCTTCCAGTCTCACCTTGTTATCTGGCACTAAACCGATCCTTAAGTGCCCATGTCCGCGCGACGACTGCAGGATCATTATCCCTTGACAACTGTCATCCGTTCGTCCATGGAAAGATCATGGTTCGCTACTACCAATCGCCTGCATCTTTTGGTTGATTTTCCTGGTCCAGTTTATGCACAACGGTGGCATCGAACAGTTTCCCAAAATCAAGAGGCGATTGCAGCAGCAGCTACCTGATGAGATATTCCACGTCGTGAACGGAAACACGGATTCTGAGTGGTCGTTTGCGTTATTCCTCTCAAAGGTCTGTCGGTTAGGAACTTTTCGGTCTTTGATCAGTACACTGACGGGAATGTTAAGCTTCGAAACCCGAACGCTCAGTCTTTCACGCACACCGAGCTGCAGAAGGCCATGCTGGAGACTATCGCATCGCTCAATCAATTCGCAGAAGAAGCAGGCGTGAGCCAGGTATGTCGGCAGATGCTTGCACGACCTCGGTTTCAAACAAATCATTTCACAGCCCAGTCTGCTGAATTTCTGTGTCACCGATGGGGTCAGTGTCGTTGCGACCAGGTATGTCTCCTCGCGAAATGATGCAGCGGCTTCATTGGTGCGTATCTCGTCCCTCCTGGGGTTATGAATCTCACATAAATTTGGTCCTTGTAGTGGTTTTCTTCCGGGACGGACTTTCAGGAATGTTCGGAGGGTGGGGGCGGACATTATAAAATGTCCAAGGCAGACAAGCGCGAAAATATAATCATGGCTAGTTCAATATCCTAGATTATCTAACTCGGGCTGATAAGCATAGCTCTCTAGATCGCCAGTGAGCCCCTTACCTTTGAGAAAGGTACGCTATTGGATTCAACGTCCCTACTGCGGACTGCTTACCTCCTCGTGTTCAGCGGATTGGATGGAGATTAAGACGAACTACATGATCGTTGTCACGGAGAAAATGAACGTGTTGCTTATCCCTATCATTGACAAGTTCTACGTGCCGCCGTCGGATCCAGACGGCCAATCTCGCGACATTGACTTGGCTGTTGCTAAAGGGTTCTACTCACACCCGAAATAGCTGCAAAAGGTAGAGGGGGCGGCGGTTGTCCCGGCTCTGGTTTGCTTCTGTATGTATGATGATCGTCACTGTACGAGGTCGTATTTCATCTGTTTGTGTACCACGTGTGTGTTTGTGCTCGTACTGCAAGTATAGTAGAACGTCACGAGTGTTTGCAAACGCGCCACAACTCCATGCGAACACTCGCCACGAGCAGGCCCTTATCCACCACAACCGCAGCAATCGTGGATTCATGAACAAGTCGTGTTTAGGGAGACAGACAATCCCATTTTACAGACGTGCTGGCATCTCATCTTACCTCTTGCGAACATTGTCATGAGCTCCTCATTCATTTGGGATGCCCTTTCCTAGCACCGCAACGTACGTTCCCCTTTCCCCCAAGCCAGACCCGTCCTAATACCCTGGTACAAAAGATTGTCCAATTTCCTACAGGTTCTTTTATTCCTTCCGTTGACGCTATCTACGTTGTCCAAACCCGCCTTCCTCCTCCTTTCTCTACTTGTTTTCCTTCAATCTCTCATTCATGGAACATTGCGATTTTTCTGGGGCTCCCCCTTACTGCCGGCAATGCAACTTCCTATCCAACTGTTTCTTCTCCTCGTCGTTTTCAACCTATTCGCCCAGTCTGTGAATCCAATGCTCCTTAGCCTGGCGTCGTGGTGGGGGACTATCCTCACCCTTTCGAGCCCACTCTTCATCATCCTCGAAAGCGTCTCTAGCCTTCTCGTGGCACAAAAGTTGGGACAGGTTGGACGGGAGCTTGTTGAGAAAGGCGAGATATATCAATTTATCCTCCTTATTGCGTCTGCCGTGGCGTATGTAGTGTCTGCTTGGTGGATTGTCGCCGTGAGTGCTCATTCCTGGTTGACACGTACTGGCCTGGAAGAAACCGACTGTTCGAGACAGGCTTACCCTGCTGCTGCCATGTCGCCCTTGTCGGCCACTCTCCTCGGTGCTGCGTTGACCGCGTTCCTCTTTCTCACTTTTATCGGATTCGGGTTACGAAGAACGAACGTCATTGAATCCTCTGGACTGGCGTTGTTCATTGCCTATAACCTCTGGCTATGTGGGTTCGATCGGCAGTCCTTTTCCGACCCTGCCTCTTCGTAGTATGTTTCACTTTCGTGTTTGATCGCACCATTATAATGCTGGTTTCCAGCGCGCCTTTACTATCCAATATCATGCCGCATCTTCAAACTCTCGTAAATTTTGTAACGAACACTTTGCCGAAGCCTGTCTTGGTAGCACTTGTGTATCGTCTAACGATTTTACTCGGTGCAGCCCGTGTACTGCCATCTATTGGTGTAGATCCATGGGAGGCAGACTACGGCCTAGATGACGGTTGGGATGGGGGACCAGTAAGTGTTGAGTTGCTTGATTAGACAGTGCCTCAAATTTTATTAGACCTCGAAGCTCACGCATGTCCTGTTGACGTATCGTCAGTCAATACTGGTGACTGTTTATTCACACCTCCTCCGTAAGTAAAGCCCTGCAACGCCCTATGTCCGTGCATTTCTCAAGAAGGCATCGCATAGTCCTCGATCACTCGTCGCAAGTGTGGTGGCGGTGGATGAACATCTTCTTTACCCTTGTGATCTGGAGCATTGAACTTCTCGTGAGTGGGGAGGACGATGCCATTACGAAGGAATGGAAAGTAGACTAGAGCATTGCACCAAAAAGATATATTTAGTCGGATTTGACTTGACGGTTGATCCGATAGTGGACTGCTAGCCATCACCTAGCATGCTGAATTGAATTATTCTTGCCCGTCGTGTATGCGCCCAGTAGCCGAGATTCTCTGGCGAACTCTACTACGCTCGCTTCGCTCTTCGCGAACCTGTCATCTATTGTGAGAGCCACGGGAGCCCTTCCATCTTCATTGATCTACACGAGCGGGAAGGAGACCACGTCCATCCTGAGGTCAAATAAGCTGACCGGCCTTTGATTGCTTTGGAGACCGCGAGAGCTGGGCTCCCAATTTTTTTTCATCGGATCCTACGCGACGTCGCCAGCCCTCGTCCATTACCGCACGCCCAAGTTGTCTCGAAGGCCGGAGCTCGACATCGCCTTTCATTCTTTTGTCATTCCTGCATCAGTAATCATGCCTCTCAGTTTCCAGAGGTTTCTCAAGTTGAGAAACCACCAAAAACCACCAAAAACCAGCTAAAACCTGGAGAGTTAGACACATGGAAACCCAGGTCCATTTCCTCGGAAACCTGGCCAGACAGTCTGGGATGGAAACCTAGGAAACCTACTGGAACCTATGTAACTTCAGATCTAGGTCCTATAATATACAATTTCTAATGGTGCTGCAAGATAGGAATTAGACATGAAGGCATAGAATCTATGTGGAAAGGCAAGTAATTATAATCAAATGTGAGCCCTAATGAAACACTATTTTAAGGGCTTTGTGGAATGTACAAGTCTTCACAACAGGCAGATAGCATTGACTGATCTACAGCATCATCATCATTGCCATGCTCCAGGATGGCCCTCCAGCACCTCTTGCTCACATGATCTACATGGCTGAGAAGGACTTGTAATGGTTGCCAGTAATGCTTGTGTGTGGATAATGGTAGATCTGAGTTGAGTACTGTACTAATACGACCAACTCTTCAGTCACGCGTCACAAGCCCCCTCTGAAGAGAAGAGATACGGCTCAGGTCACAGGTCACAACCAGTTATGAAGACTGTGACAAAAATCGTTAAAAAATTTCCTAAATGGGAATATTCATTTATTTATTATAAAAAAGTGCCTAAATTCGTTGTCTGTGTCGCTCCCATCATTTGCGACCCAAAATTTGGAGGAATAGAGGATGTTTGCACACTTCTTATGCTTACCATGTCCTTCTACAGCTTGACTAGCCTGAGTTGTATCAACTACCTCACCTTGAACAGACTCCACTGAAGCACACTCTGCATCTGCAGTTAAAACAAGGCCGCCTTCTTCTCCCGGTATGTACAGCTCGTCATCATCATCGCAATCCATAGATTCAGAGCATTCAAGTTGTGTATGCGTGGAAACGATGTCTGTCATGGGAACTCCGCTGTCATCACCATGAATATCAATAGCACTCTCTTCAAGGTCCTCCATTTGTTCGAGGGAAGTAAGTGTGGGAGGTGCATGGTGGGGCACACCACCTCGGGAAATTGGCTGTGTGATCTCCACCCAAAACGTTGGGTCCACTGTATAGCGTGCCAGGTCAGGGCACGGGGAGTTCGTGGGGCTTGATCCGAGGGCGGGTACGGACAGGGAGGAGCTGAGAGCAAGCAGGGATCGTGCCTGGAACGCGACGCGCAAGCGTGAGAGAGAGAGTGTGTGTGTGTTCTTGAAAGAGAAGTGGGAGATTTTGAGGGAGTTGAGGTGTTCTTTGGCACATGAGAGGGTTAACGCAGATGCAGAAGCTCTTGATTTGATTCCCTAAGCTACTGTACAGGATGGTAGCTACTTAAATACAAAAGTGCTACTCCAGAATCCTGATCTTCCTACTGCGAATCCGCGAGCGTGAGGCGATGACGTCGGGGGCGAGACGCTATGGGCAGCGAGCCCTCGCGTAGCGCGTTGATGATAACGTACGTGTGTCATTCATGTCCGTGCGTGGACATGTGGCAGGCGAGGACGATGCTTGAGGGACGAGTGGGCTGGAACCAAGGTGAGTTACGTCGACGGCGATCAACTTGAGCCATTGTCGTAGTCTGCTGACATGGGGCGAGGACCGCGGCAGGGATGTCATTGAGAGGTGAGTGCGTGAGAGAGAAGGAAAGGAAAAGGAAATGAAGGGCGAAGGGAGGGTGAACGCGTGGCGCGGGAGGGAGATGGTACAAGTCATGTGAGTTTCCTGGCCAGCGGGCTCACAACTGTAACAAGCTCGTGAAGTGTTTTTGATGCCTCATGACTGGGATCTGGGAGGAGGGCTTGATGGACATCTATTGGGATAAAGCTGTTCAGTGCAGTCATGGTTGTAGCTGCATGGTCCTCAAAGCACACAACATTTTCAACAAGGATTTAATGTTCAAATCCCGACTCGCACTCAAGTTGTGTGTCAGACCGCCATCCTGACGTTATGTCACATGTTGCCTCTTGGCCCAATCAGGGCTTTGAAGAGATGTGAGACTTGTCACACAGTTTTCCCAACTTTGAAGAGTCAGTCGGTCATCGAAATCTGTCACATGTCACAAGCTATGAAGAGTTGGTCGTATTAGTACAGTAGTATAGGTTTCTGAGGCCCCTTTTACCAACCAAGCCTCCTTGAATCTTGAACTTGAACTTGGATTTTGGGATTTTCCAGGAGTGACAGGAATGACAGGAGTGATGTAAGTGATTTGATGTATATAAATTAATATGGATTTGTTTTCTGTTGTGATTTGCATTTTCACATATATGGGGTTACATGTGATGTGTCAGCATCAAACTTGGAGTTGAGCTCAACATCTGGGTGCTTGCAGCCCCATTTGCACCAGAGCTGCACATACAAACAAAAGTTGCACAAACAGGTGCACTGACACATCAGTGACACATTTTCTGCCTTAGTGACATGCTTGCCATACCCCACTTAGAAGGAGTGGAAGCAGGGGGCTAGAAAAAATATTTTACATATCACATGTAAACCCCACATGTGAATGCAAATCACACCAAAAAATAACTCATATTTGAAATAGACTCATAGTAGTTTATTATGTCACTTACATCACACCTGTCATTCCCGTCACTCCTGCAAAATCCCAAAATCTAAGATTCAAGAATTCTCGGTTGGTAAAAGGGGCCTGATTTTCTGGGTTTCAAGTTCCCAGAAACCTGGAAACCAATGGAAACCAGTGGAAACAGCAATTCCCTGTGAGGGCATGCTTTGCCATGACCATCCACAAGTCACAAGGGCAAACACTGAAGCATGTTGGGTTAGATTCAAGAAAGCCAGTCTTCACACATGGGCAATTTTATGTTGGGGTGTCAAGGGTGACCTCTGTCTCCAACATCAAGGTGATTTGGGAGGAAGAGAAGAGGGAGGTTTCCATTAAGAATATAGTATATAGTGAAGTGTTACTATAACAAGATGTTTGTTCAGTGTATGTATTGTTTGTTCTGCTTTACCATGTAGAGATATATTTTTGAAGCTGCAACAAAGAATGGATCTCCTCTCTGTTTATGAAGCAAAAAAGATTATAGATAGTGATGAGTTGATTACTTTCTGTTTAAGCAAAGAAGGGATTATGCAAAGAGGCTTTAAATAAAAAAGGATTACACCTGAGTGATTACACCCAAGCAACAGTGGGGGTTTGGGGGCACAGCCCCTGACAAGTTTTAATTTCATGCCTAAGGCATGGCTTGCAAGCTGCTATGAAGTGCTGGAGGATGGTTTGTGAGCTTGCTTGCAAGCCATGCTGTAGGCATGAAATTACAACTTGTCTTTTTTAGCTTTATAAAGTCTTTATAGAGTCAAAAAAGTTGAAAAGTCAATGGTTGCTTAGACTGACCCTAATTCTGGAAAGTTGTGACCCAAATATCAAATATATAGCCAAGAAAGTTGAGAAAGCTGCATAAGTTCTGCAAAGTTCTCAAAAGTTGGAAAGTCACATCAGCCAGCCTTAGGGCTATCAACCAATTTCCATGCTAATGCATGAAAAAATGTTATTACTAAAGTTAAGAGCCCTCTCTGTCCAATGTTGGTTTGGGACATATCAGGGACTTTAACAAGGTGAAGACCTTCATACAAGGTTCAAGATCTGCTTAGATATGTTATGTGTTAGACAGAACTTTAGTATATGTGCATATGGCAATAGGGTTATGCATACTACACTATCTATCACAAGATGTAGCCTTATGCTGCATCTAGAATGTTTCCACATCACACATCACTGAGTGTGCAATATAGTGGACACCTGTAGTCACCTCTTTTGGACTTAGGAACAGCCCTGGGTCATAGAGGTATAAATATCATACATGTAGACGAGTATACGCATCGCTCTACACCCCAATATCACTTGAGCATTAGCACAACCTCTAAGGTGGGTTGCTTGGCCTGTTAGCTGTGCCCTATGCTGCACAACAGGTTATGGGCCCTGAAAGCCATGCACCTTCATCAGCTGCAACGATGGCGAAGCATCCCTAAAGCCTGCATGCTGCAGTGAGCTAGTCTACCCTATGGGGAGACTATGTCAGCTTGTTTAAATACAATACTCTTACTGACAACCTCTAAGCCCCCTTCTAACAGCCATTATGTCATCATCTCAACCCTCTGCCTCTGTTGTCCCCATCCTTGATGGTGCAAACTATGGTATTTGGTCAAAGGCTATGAAAGCCTACCTCATGTCCATTGGACTGTGGGGTTATTGCAATGGTACTTTTGACATGCCAATCATTCCCGCCCTTCCCCAGGTGCCTCTTCCCAAAGAGATTGCTGCCCAGGCTGCAGGTCTAGCAGCCCTGAAAGAATGGAACAAAGGAAATGATATGGCAGTTGGCCATATGGTCCTTAGATCTAGCATCATGATCCAACAGGATCTTACATCCTTGGATAATGCTGAAACAATCTGGAATTGCCTTGAAACTCTTTATGGTATGGTGACCACCACTAGCATCTATAAGGACTTTAAAGAAGCCATTTCCATTCGCTTAAACCTGAGCCTTCATCCTGGCCCACAATTGGATCGGATTCATGCTGCATTCCAGCACCTTACTGCATTGTCCCTTGTCATTCCAAACACTTTGCAGGTGCTCATAATGCTTGCTGCCATTCCCCAGAAATGGGAAATGCTTGTACACACTGTCACTCAGAGCTACACCCTTGAAGATCTTAACCCAAAGGACATGTGAGAGGCAATTGTCTCTCAACCCCAACCGAGCTGAATCGT
>JAGFNK010000863.1:0-19744 GCA_025769875.1 Russula earlei | reverse complement strand
CCAGATGTTCCTGTACTGCCACATACATCGCTTCCTTGATTAGGAAAGTACTTATGAAGATTGATTACTATAGGGAAGCAACTTAATGCTTCCAGCACCAAGATTATTTACATAGAAGCAACCTGCTTCATGAGCTGCCTTTTGCTTCTATAGCACCAACCAGTACTACAGTAGCACGAAACCTTATCCATGTAGGGCTATATAAAGCCCCCAGTTGTAACAGTTGAGCCCTAAGCTTGACTTAGTTTGCCAATCCCAAACAGTGACTCCTACCCTGATCTGCAGAGCCCCCTCTCATCTTGTTGCCATACTCCAGAAGGATCTAACACTCTTCTTCCCCTCCAATGAGTATTGCTTTGCTTGACTCAAGCATATCTGCATTGGTAGGAGGTGTTCATAGACACATGACCATGATCTTATTTAAGGCACTTTGGAGCCTTAACATAAGTCGAGCTTCTATCACAGACATTGCTGTGAAGCGAACCAGAATAGGCAGGAAGCCTTAGGACTAGGATCTAGTCATCATATGGTCAGCAACCTATGCTGAAGTAGTCAAGGGAGAGAATCTATACAGACCTCTCCACAACAAGAAGAAGGTGTACTACAGTGACTCTCGACGAGCAGCATGGTTGGAACACACGCATACTTCTGTAAAGACCCCTACTGTCATTGGCATAGACAGTGGTAAGCGGGCACACAAGTCCCGACTCTCCTAGGAAAGGCAGTGGCAAGCTGGACAAACTGGAGATCGAAGGTGAACATAGCATACACGTAAAGTTCAACCAGAAATTGAAGCAAGGAACCAAGTTTGGTTGGTTCAAAGCTAGAGAGAGGGACAATCTACCCTTCAGGAATCAAAGGGACTGCCATCTGGTGCTGGGCAGACCAGGAAGGACCTAACAGATACAAGGTCCAATACAAAGGAAGCTACCTTCCTTGCGAATACATCAACAATCAGTGGTACTTTGTTGATTACCACAAAGGACAATCCCTATGCAGAAGAGGACAAAGACATTGACGAATATAAGGTCATAGGTCTAGGAATCAAGACAGATCCTTATACTACTCACTGGGAACCCAGAAGCCCAGTAGTAGACAACCCAGCTCCATTGATACAAAAGTCATCAAGTGGAGAAACAGAGAAGTTGGACCCTCCGACTACAGATCAGAAAGCAGAAGCACCAGAAGTATTGGAGCTAGCTGAAAGACTAGAGCAGACAGTACACGTCTCGCCCATTGAACCAACAATTGTTGAAGAACCAGAAGAATTGGTTGAAATGGCTACCATTGCAGCGACGCAGACAGCCACCATTGCCACCCAGACAGCAGGTGGAAGAACAGGGCCCACCATTGTAATAAATCCTGAAGGCGGTCCACCTGGTGGAGGAGGACCACCTGGAGGTGGAGGAGTCCCCTTTGGACCTGCAGGTCCACCAGTACCAGGAGGAGGCCCACCCGGAGGAGGCCCTCCAGGAGGGGGACCACCTGCAGCACCTCCTGTAGGACCAGGGGCAAACCTGGCACCTCAGCCGGCACCAGGCCCCCATGGAGGCAATGGATCTCTGAAAGGAGACCCTCCTGAAGTCTTCAAAGGAGACAGGAAGAAGACAAAGTACTTCGTCCAGGATTTCAATCTATGGAATCTGCTTAACAGTGACAACCCTGACCATGACTATTCCAATGAAGTGAGTAGCCCTAGCTCTCACCTACATCAAAGGAGAGAAGGTGCATGAATGGGTGGTCAACCAAACAAACCTGGTAGAAGCAAAAGAAATGGGGACCTGCCGTCTCCCTATGCACCGGTGCAACTGGATCCAACTGACATGCTCTTTTGGACCAAATTTGTGGATGACTTCTTCAGAGAATTCAAAGACACCACAGAGCCTGAAGACGCTTTCATGGAGCTACAACAATTGTCCATGTCTAAAAGCAGCATCGCTGGATGATTATACCAGCGAATTCCTTGTTCTGCTCAGTAAAGCAGGATGGGACCAGAATTCACCAGGAGCAGTCGAAGCCTATAAGGCTGGACTAATCACCTGGCTGGTGTGACGAATCTACAATCGACCAGTCAGAGACATACCTGCCATCAATGATCTGCGAGCATGGATCAATGCTGCTAGGGAAGAACAGGCCAGAGACCAGCTTATGAAAGCCAATATTGGATCTGGAGGTGGATCTTTGACCACCAGGGAGAATCGCATGAATCCTACAGGCTGGGAAAAGGCGAAACCAAAGAGACCCGAATGCTATGGAAGTGGACTCGGTATCCACTGATGCAGCAAGGACCAAGCGACGTCCTCCTCTGACAGAGGAAAAGAAGAAACTGCTAGCAGAAGGGAAATGCTTCATCTGCAAGAAAGCAGGGCATATCAGCTGGAACTGTCCTGACAAGGACAGAGTCAAAAAGAAATCAAGTAACCCAAGGGACAAAGGAAAGCTCGAGCTCTGGAAACAGAAAAGGAGGATGACTCAGGGGACAGTGGAAATGAAAGCACTGTCTCTGGGCGATCCACATCTCCTCCTCCTACCTATAACAAGAGCTCCTCCTCTGCATCCATAAAGAAGATGTCCACCAAACAGAAGGAGGACTTATTGGAAGAACTGATGGAACAGGGTTTTTAGGAACACCTAAGTCAACAGCCTGGCTTAGGAAGAATAGTGTGTTGCAAGTGTACATTAGAAGACTGAATGCTATGAATATTCCATTCACTTTCATCACTGCACACACGACGGCCGAGGAATCTGCTCTACTGGACAGTGGAGCAACAGAGAACTTCATTGATCACTCAGCTTGGAAAAGACTGAAGATTGGGAAACAAGAACTACATGAACCCATGGTAGTACGAAATGTCGACGGAACCCAGAATAAGCAAGGGGAACTCACCCATTACTGCTGGCTTTGCTGTCCAATATAAGGAGAAGGAGAGCTTGCAAAAGTTCTATCTCACAGATTTAGGAATGGATTGGGTCATCCTGGGATATCCCTTCCTATATGAGTTCGACCCCACCATCAACTGGAAGAAAGGACAGCTGATGGAAGGAGTGGTACAGATTGAGACTGCTTGATACAAGTACCTGGATCTCTATGTCACAAATATCCAAAAGCGAGCAAGAGATGAAAAGCCGACAATTGAAGAAAGGGGAAGCCATTTACCTACAAAAGACAACTATTGCTCAGAAGTGGGCCCAGCAGTCAATTGAACCACAGGAAGGAGAGGACCCCCTTGCCAATGTTCCAAAGCGATTCCACCGCCTTTGCAGATGTCTTCTCAGAAGAGAAGTCCCAGAGGTTCCCACCACCAAGGGAACCAGATATGCAGATAGAGCTGTTACCTGATGCACCAAAGGAGCTAAACTGCAAAGTGTACCCCCTAACATGAGATGAACGAGAATACCTCAAGAAATTCCTAGCTGATGAAGTAGAAAAGCGATACATCACTCCAGGTCCATCCAGCTACACATCTCCAGTGTTCTTCATTGGCAAGAAGGACAGCAAGGAGAAGAGGATCATTGTAGACTATTGACAACTAAATCAGTGGACCAGACGAGACAATGAACCTTTACCACATCTGGAACAAGAGGTGGAAAGACTTTGAGGGAAAAAGGTGTTCTCCAAGTTCGATATACAATGGGGATACAATAATGTGCGACTGGCAGAAGGAGATCACTGGAAGGCAGCCTTCAAGATGCCATATGGAACCTACCTGCCCAACGTCATGTATTTCGGGCTCAAGAATGTGCCAGCCTTCTTTACTAGGCTGATGAGAAGAGACTTCGGTGACTGGCTGGACTGATGGGCAGAATACACTGTCAACTATCTGGATGACTTTGGAATTGCCACAGGGGACAGTCCCGAACAACTAGAAATCCATGAGCAATGTATCAGCGAACTACTCATGCTGATGCAGAAGAAGTCATACTTCCTGAAACCCAAGAAGTGCCAGTTCATGGTGCGAAAACTAACCATGCTAGGGATGGGACATAGATGAAGGGAAGATGAAGATTGAGGCCTCCAAGGTCCGAGGAATCATGGACTGGCCTCAGGAAATCAAGGATGTACATGAAGTACGCAAAGTCATGGGAGTCCTCAGTTACAATAGGGCTTTCATTTGAGGATTCAGTCAGATTGCTCGACCCATTATTGCCTTGACAAAGAAAGGGGTGCCATTTGAATGGACCCAAGAATGCAAAGATGCTCTGGAACGACTTATCCAGATAGTATCTTCCGACCCCATCCTGCTGCTCCATCCTGATGAGGAGCAACCCTTTGAACTGGAAGTAGATGCAGTCCAATTATGCTATTGGAGCAGTACTATTCCAGAAGGACAAACAAGGAAAGAGGAGGCCAATAGGTTACTTCTCCGCAGCCTTGAAACAAGCAGAAAAGAACTACGACATATGGGACAAAGAGTTCTTAGCCATGGTGTGAGCCTTGAAGCACTGGAGACACCTGCTCATGGGAGCAAAGCATAAGGTGGTGGTCTATACAGACCATGCGAACCTGTTGCATTACCGACACCCTCAGCAAATAAACGGTCGAGTAGCAAGATACATTACCTTCTTGGCGGACTTCGACTTAGAACTGAAACACCAGGCAGGGGCAAGGAATAAAGCAGATGCCCTGTCTAGGAGACCTGACCTTGACGATGGACAAGGGGATAAAGAAGAAGTGGTCGCTGCTACCTGACCACCTTTTTATTCGAGTAATGCATACTACTGCATTGGAAGAATGGATAAAGAACCAACAAGGGGAAGAAAGACACTCGATTAAAGTTACTTGATTGGGTACAGAGACACCAACTGGAGAAGCGACATAGCTTATGGTGGAAGAATGAAGCCTTGGTGGTTACAGGGCAATGAAGGGACCCACAGGACGTTACTGGAACAGTATCATGACAGTCCCACAGCAGGACACCCAGGGAAAGCTAAAACATTACTGGGAATGATGTGATACTACTGGTGGCCCACCATGAGACGCTTTGTCGACCGATATGTGGAAGGATGCGCAATTTGCCAAAGTAACAAGTCAAACACTCATCCAAGTCGACCTCCCCTGTATCCCATACCACCAGAAGAAGGGGCTACTCCCTTCTCGACTGTCAGCATGGACTTTGTGGTCAAATTGCCGAAGTCGAAAGGATATGACAGTATATTGACTGTCACCGACCATGATTGTACTAAGGCATCATCTTGCTTCCTTGCAAGGAAGAGATGGATGCAGAAGAGCTAGCACAGCTCTACAAGGACAGAATATTCCCCTTTGTGGGAGTACCAAGCAAGATCATATCCGATCGAGACAAACTAATAAGTTCCAAGTTCATTAGGGAACTTTGCGACCAGCTGCATATCAAACAGAATATCAGCACTGCCTACCATCCCCAGACAGATGGACAATCAGAAAGAATGAATCAGACGATGGAAACATCACTCAGGATCTTTTGCAACCACCAACAAGATGATTGGGTGGACTGGCTGCCTCTGGTGCAATACACAATGAATTCTAACGTTTCAGAGACAACCAAGCAGTCCCCTTTCTTCTTATGGATGGGCTTTATGCCCAAGGCCCACCAGCCAAATCGGGGAAGCAAGATACCAAGAATAGACAATTGGAAAGTCCAAATCCAGGAAGTGAGATCACAGGCACAAGAAGCAATGAAGGTCGCTTCCCTAATGTGGAAGCGAAGAAGTAGTTTCCAACCTTATCAGAAAGGAGAAAGGGTATGGCTCAATAGCACCAACCTAAAAATGACACATCCCACAGTGAAACTACGCCCAAAAAGATATGGGCCCTTTGAAATCACAGACGTGATCAGTCTGGTGACATACAGATTGGATCTCCCTAGCCGCTGGAGGATCCATAACACGTTTCATGCATCCTTATTGACACCTTACAAGGAGACAGAGGAGCATGGGGCCAACTACACCAATCCAGAAGCAGAATTGGTGGAAGGAGAAGAGGAATATGAAGTAGCAATGATTTTAGGTTCGAGATGAACTGGAAGGAGGAAACAACTGGAGTACCAAGTCCGGTGGGAAGGATACTCCAAAGCCCATGACTCTTGGGAGCCAGTAGAGAACATCAAAGCATCTAGACTAATAGAGGAATACCTGTTGAGATCTGCACTGCCCAGAGTCTCAGGTGTGTTGTGATGTGATCACAACTCGGATGTGCTGACGCGTCGGATCACCCGGACCAGGCATCACCGGCTCAGCTCATATGCTGCAGCACGCGTTAGTTACATTGATAGAGTGATTTAGGACAATCGGTAGCTACTTACAACTGATCCTCGGACTTACTTAGTGATCCGTGATGGTAGTTAACTGTACTGCATCTAGTGGCGGTCTCAGGTACTTAAGAACGCCACAAAGTACGTAGATCACTTCAGTTTTGTGTCAACCAAACTGAAGTGAGTATTTACACTATGACATCTTATCTCACAGTACTGACGACGCATTGTAGCTATTGTCTGATAGGTACATTATTTATATAAGTTTTGTGTCAACCAAACTGAACTATTGTCTGATAGATCTGCCTGCGATCTTATCATCTGCTGCTATCTAATCACACATACTGCATCTATTTTCAACAATACCACAGAAAGAACCCTGCTGCCATATGGGTTATAAAAGTCCAGTGAAAGATGCCCTCTACTTCCTCATCCCTATATCGTCACTCACAAATGTCCCAAACTCCCACTAATGAAATTGTTCCCCAATCCGACCTCTCTGGTGCAGAGGGGCCGCTTGAAATCACCACTCCTGATGCTTCCCTCGTCGCCTTCTTCCAAGAAATGGATGAACATAGCTTTGGAGAAGGAGAAGCAGACATGAGTCCTCTTGAATTTGGACCCCCTGCTGACCAAGTCGACGCTCAGCCTGGGGACTGGGATGTGACGTCCCCTACCAGCACTCTTGACCAGGTTGCCCACCCTGGAGAGCCTTGGGTACGATGGGATGCTGACAGACACCACACAGGGATTGACATCCCTGATGGTATGACTTGGGGCAACAAACCGGCCAGGTATGTGGCCTATGACGTTGCCTTGGGAGAGCCGAGAGTGAGGAGGAAGAATGGAGAAGGCCATGCAGACTATGGCAAGATCCTCCAGGCCACCCCTTGTTACATCCTCTATAACTATGGCCAAGACAAACATGATTTAGACTGCTTCAACACAGAGAGGCAGTTCAAAGGGCGCTGGAGACAGACCCTCTACCTGCTAGGCGACTATGGGCTGCAGGCAGAGCTCTATCGCTTAGACCACCTCTACACCCAACAAGAAATGTTGGAGGCTAACTATAAAGTGCTCAAAGAAGAGGAGAAGCAGCTGCGCTACAAGCTCAGCAAATACCTGGCCAAGAAGCGAGGAGTAGAGAGAGGCAGGGCTGAAGCCAAGGAGAGAATGGCAGCAGCCAAAGTACGCTCACATTGCTGGGAGTTCATTGAAGCAGGCTGTAGCCAGGGAGAAACCCCTCCAGGAGTCTGGGCTGAAGAACTCCTCACCAACTATGGGGCTGGGCAGCCCATTCCCCCTCTACCCGTCTTCATCCCTCAGCTGCCTTTGGCAGACATTGCTCAGGGGTATGCTACCCCTAACCCAGAACCAGTGCCAGCCAGCCCCACACCTACAACGGTGCAAGGGTATTCAGAGGAGGAGATTAACGTCCTCCAAACCACGTCTGGTATGTGCCTTTGAGGAGGAGCAGGATCGGAAGCATCACCAAACCCTTCCCCCCAGAGCTCCATCTATTACCATTCTTATAGCAGCAGTGGAGAAGCATCTACTGCGACAGCTGATTTTATTCCAGAGCCTCAGCAACTGAACATGATAGAAGGGAGGAGGAAGAGGAACCAATGCAAGTATTGTGGCAAGGTAGGACATTTTAACAAGTACTGTCCACTGCCCCACCAATATTGCCATGACCAACTGGCAGCAGACGCTGCCTCACATTGCCTAGTGCCTCCCTATCATCGCTCCTATGCACCCGTCAGATCGTGCCCTTTTCACCAAGGATGGGAACTGGCACACCCGAGCAAGAAGAGGAAGTCTGACCAGGAGAGGGAGGACACTGCTAACCCATGCATCTTGCAGGTAGCGAAAGGAGAAGGGTCCAGGACCTTTCAGGACCTTTTCACTATGACTCCTCTCCGCACCGACACACCTCCAGTCAGGAGGTTACCCAGGGATTCTGACAGACTCCCACAGATCATGTCTCCTTCAGCCATCGCTGAGGAGTCAGAGGCGATAGTGGCCTCAGCATTGGCTGCCTATGAGGCAGCAGAAGAAAGCCGATACACCTTCACTGAGTCACCTCCTCCTCTTTATGATGATGGTGTTGACCCCACCACTCGATTTTAGAATTGTTGGTGTGTGGGACCACCAATCTGAAGGAGGGGTAATGTTACCAAGTGGTTTGGGGTCCAGAAGATGCCAGAACACCTGAACTATGGACTGCACTGTTTGCATCATGCATGCATCAGATCTTGATCGTTTATGTTCATTGATATCGCGTTTAGAACGCGTTAATCGTATCTATCTGAAGCTGTACTGAAGAAGTAATAAGTAGCATTGCTTCTGTTCCAGATGCTCCTGTACTGCCATGTACGTCGCTTCCTTGATTAGGAAAGTACTTATGACACCAAGATTGCTACTAGGGAAGCACTTAATGCTTCCAGCACCGAGATCATTTACACAGAAGCAACCTCGCTTATATGAGCTGTGTTTTGCTACTATAGCACCAACCAGTACTACAATAGCACAAACCTTATCCCTGTAGGGCTATATAAGGCCCCCAGTTGTAACAGTTGAGCCCTAAGCTCGACTTAGTTTGCCAATCCCAAACAGTTGACTCCTACCCCATCTGCAGAGCCCCTCTCATCTTGTTGCCATACTCCAGAAGGATCTAACACTCCTTCCCCTCCACGAGTATTGCTTGCTTGACTCAAGCATATCTGCATTGGTAGGACATGTTCATAGACGCGACCATTGATCTTATTTAAGGCACTTTGGAGCCTTAACATGTAAGTCAAGTAATTATGTAGGGATACGCGGTTACTGTTCTCCTCAAAATGTAAGTAACCATAAGCAAAAGCAAGGTGTCCATCCAAGAAGTCATGTACAATAGATAAGCAAAACAAGCCCTCATAAGCAGGGTGGTAAATAGCAGGCAAGGTAAGTAGTTTCCTAAACAAAGAAGTATTGAAGATGTATGCAATGCATCTGAGGGGGAAGTCAGCATCTGGGGCGTAGATCCTGACATTGGAACAGATGCCAAAGGGTGTCATGAACCATTCCCCGGAGAGGGCCCTTGAAGGACCCTTCCTTATAGGAGGAAACCCAGCCTCTATGATGCCACCCTGTTCACATGAGCAAAAGGGGTGAGTAGAGGTGTCCACAATATCGCGCGCGCATTGTTGCGCGAGCGATTCTCGGCACAATCGACATACAGCAAGCCCCACTTAAAGGCAACCCTTCTAGCAACTAAGGACAGTATTAGGGCCTTCCTAAGGACCCTTTGGAACGACCCTAGGAACTCTACAATAGGTACTAACCTAGTATCAAAGGCCCTGCAACGCGTTATTAGACCAACTCTAATAACTATAGAATGAACTATAAAGCAACACTAAGGACCTTAATAGGAGTATTAGGGTCGACTCTAAGGACCCTAATAGAACTATATAAGGGCCTTATAAGATAACACTATTCCATAACCAAACTACAAGTCCTCAAATGACCAGCCCTAAACTAACTAACAGGAAATGAATCAGGTGCTTGCACGTGCACTAAAGCAGTAAACACGTGGACTATGAAAGCTCTTACTCATCAAGAGGAGCTTCTTACTCAGCAGCTTACTGAGCATGACTGAGCATGCTCAGTAAGCGTCCTCCGACTTCTTACTCATCACTCTATTGTGCTTGATAACAAGGTTATGACTTGTTCCCTATTTAGCAGTTCTCTTGTAGTATATAAGCGCTCAATAAAGTAGCGGACAGTCCTCAGACTGTCCATTTGTTTACGGCACTCTCCATCCCTGGGATACTCCTTTAAGGACCATCCCCTTGTGACTATCCTGGCCTCTTCCCTGCGTGATTGCTCTACTCTCACAGTAACAATACCTCTCTGGTATTTGTTACTACTCTGGACTCTACTCCTTGCCCACGCGGTCTTGGACGTCTATTGACTCATCTTCGAGCTTATCCCTCGCTCTCGAACTGGATAGTTCAACAGTGAGTCTTGACAAAGGGGGTTAGATTGTACTCAGTGGCAAGGGCAGTGTTGGAGGGTTCGACTGCAAAAGTGTGGATGATGTGTGCATGAAAGGCGGTGGTGAAGGTGTCTGTGAACACGTGACGAGCTAACTGGTCAGTATTAGGGATGCAGGATAAGTAGTCCTGGTGGTTTAGATCATGGAGGGGTCACCACTGCTCGCAAGAGCGATTGGTGCTGGGGAGGATGAAGTACTGGTGTGGATGAAACCGGAATGGGGGCGATCAAGGAAGCCTTCTGGCAAGGGAGGATGGTCCACTTGCTGCTGCTTGTCTTGTGCTGGTGGGGGAGCGCCAATGGGGATGAAGTCGCCTGGGATAGGCTGGGCAGTGGTAGGAGATGGTGGGGGAGCCTTTGGGGAGTACAGGATGCTGAGGGGTGAAGATGTGTCGGTCAGACCAAGGTCTTCAGTGAGGAGGCGAAGGGCAGTGTGTGGAGTGGGCTGGAGAGGAGAAGGGAGATGCAGGGTGTTGGGGGAGTTGGGAGTAGACACTTGAGCATTTGCTGGTCAATACAGGGATGATGAGAGACTGTCCAGATGTCAAGACACATACTGCTGATCACTAAGGACTCAGGAGCAGGTGGGCAAGGGTCAGAACAGATGGTACACGGCGTAAATGGCATTGAACAGGAGGGCAAGCCAAATGATGAGGAGGTACCAGATAGGGACTGGTATGTGTTGCAAGAGACAAAGGCAAAGGCTAGAGGCCAGTGTAGTGAAGGAGCTTTAAACAAGGCAGTCATTGAAGAGTACCTTGAAGATGGGAGTAGACTTTAAACTGAGCGGTCGAGGGAGAGTACCCAGGAGGATGAGAGTATCACAAATGGACAGTCTGACGACTGCCATACTACATTAGGGCTTATATACAGTGTACAGGGTTGATTACAAAGAACTGGAACTATTCTAGTGTTGTAATCTACCCCTTTTTTCGGTTCATCCATTATTGTCCTTCTTTGTTATCCTTGTCTCCGTGGTTACTGTTTCATCCCTTGATGGTGATCCCCTATTGTTTCACCTATTGTGTTTCACTTGTTGTGTTTCATCTATTGTGTTTCACTTATTGTGTTTCACCTATTGTCGAGTTACTTTTGCTATTGGTCTACCTTTATCTATTGTTCCGCTTATGGTACTGTACAGCCTCGCCACATACAGTATTTAAGCGCCTGTAGAAGCTGGGGAATGCCCCAAGCTTAGCTTTGTCCCATTTCCTGTCGCATCCCTTGCCCTGTATACTCTCTCAATCACAACTTGCTTGTGCTGACCTTTACTCTGCTTGACCTAAGCACACCTCAAGGAACCCTTGTGTTCCTCTTCCTCCTCTGCCTCTCTCTCATCGTCCTCCTCTTCTGTGAAACCAGAAGATCGACTCTGTCTGCAGACTGAGTCATTGTCTGACTCAGCCTTGAGACGCTAAACCCTTGAACCGGTCTCCTTGAGCCGGCCCCACTGAACCCCTTGAACCAAGTCACAGGGACTTGGCCCCATTGAACCTTGAGCTAACGCTCTTACGGCCGCGACGCCGTTACACAAGCTAAGCTTTTCTACTCCATTCTGGAGATCAACCTCAAACTACCACCGAATCGTTGGGTCCGCGTCCAACCTAGACCATCCCCAGACCTCCCTGAACACGTTGTAGGAGCTGCCACTTGGGACAGCTTTCACACTTTCCTCTGTTACATCACCACTGAAAACAACGAAGAACTACCAGTCGAATTTATCAACAACCGTTGGTTTGAACTACGACTTAGGAGAGGACAACTCTACACTCACCTTGACCTAGAACTCCTCAGAAATAGCCTTGGACTAGGTTACTGGAGGGAAAACGACCCCCTCTACGAACCACCATCAGAATCAGAAGCCTCTTCCACAGAAGGCAACCCCCCTGAACCAGAGAACACCGTTGAAACTCAGACACCCTTTGAATCCCCTGCACTAGAACCAGAGGACCCCCTTGAAAACCAAGAAACCATCGAAACCCTAGAAAACAACCCACAGAACCCCCCAGAACCTGATATGGCAGCCCAACCCCAAGTCGCTGTACAGCCCCCCCAGATGGCCGCTCAGGCCCCCCAGGTGGCTGCTCAGGCCCCCCAGATGGCTGCTCAGGCCCCTCAGGTGATTGCCCAGGCCCCTCCAGTCGTCGTTCCACCCCCTCAAGCAGCTGCTCCAGCACCACAAGGCACTAATGGGTCCCTCAGCGGTAAAGAACCTACTGCCTTCACAGGGGAAAGGAACAAAACAAAAAGATTCATCATGGAATTCAACCTATTCTGGGGCCTCAATGATGATAAAGCAGTAATGATCTCCCCTTTTAAACGAACAATGCTGGCTCTCTCATATATCCAAGGGGAAAAGGTTGAAGAATGGGTCAATTCACAAGCGACCGCACTCAGAGAAAAGGTTAACAGGGCCCAGAACCCCATCAACAGAATGAACGAAGCATTATGGAATGACTTCGTCACAGACTTTATGTTCAAATTCACTAACACTGCGGAGAAAGAGGACGCCCAAGCAGCCCTCGCCAAACACACAATGAAGGAATCCCTTGACGATTACATTTCTACCTTCGAACAACTCCTGAATAAAACAGGGTGGCCAGAAACGGACGTTATCGCTATCGAAAGCTTCAAAAATGGTCTAAAAATTGGACTCTACCGTGCAATCCTAAACGGAGATGTCTGGCCCACCACTCTTCAGGAATGGAAGGAAGAAGCCAGGAGACAACATCGACGTTTCATCACCATCAGAGAAAAGCTCAAAGGGAAAACTACACACTCCCCCCCCAGAACACAAGACCCATCACCCTGACCGAATGCAAGTGGACGCTGTCAAGTCCAATTTCAAAAAACTCACTGAAGAAGAAAGGAAACAATTGGCAAAAGAAGGACGATGCTTCCGTTGCAGGGAAAAGGGCCACCTTAGCCGAGAATGCCCTAAAAATACAGCTCCTACCACTTCCAAAGCCCGAATCACCAAATCACCCCCAGAACCAGCTAAAGAAGAGGAACCAGCCTCCATGGTAGCACGCATGAAAACCCTACCAGCCGAAGAACGAGCCAAAATCTGGGATCTCATACTCAAAGAGGATTTTCTCTAGGCCAAAGTGCAACAGTCGGCACAGAGGCCCAAATAGATACCATTGTCAACCATAAAGAGAACTCAATGAAAGTCCCTTTTATGCTAACAACCAATGGAAAGACTGGACAAGCGCTCCTTGACAGCGGAGCAACAGAAAATTTCATCAGTCAAGGAATTGTGGAAAAATTACAAATCCCACTCCGGACTCTTAGAACCCCCAGGCCCATCATTAATGTAGATGGTACCAATAACCAAGGAGGAGCACTAACCCATTATGCTCATATGGCCGTATGACATGGCCCCACCACACGACTCCTCACCTTCTATGTCACAAACTTAGGAGAAGATAGAATGATCCTCGGTTATCCTTTTTTAAAGGCGATTAACCCCCTTGTCAACTGGAGCACTGGTCGCCTAAGAAATCACTTAGGAGTCCTTCTCACCCCTGTCCCCCTAGCCAAACCACCAAGAATCCAGATCGCACAAATAAGGACAACCACCATCCCCCCTGAATACTTACGACATCAGAAGGTCTTCTCCGAAGAAGCAGCCAAACGACTCCCACCCAGTCGGGGAGAACTCGATTTTAGAATCACACTGAAACCTGATGCCCCCAAGTTCCTAGATTGCCGAACTTACCCACTCCCCCAGAATGAAAAACAAGAGCTATCAAGACAAATACAAGAAGATCTAGCTAAGGGTTTCATCAAAGATGGCGTTTCAGACTTTGTATCCCCTGTTTTCTTTGTTCAGAAAAAGGATGGCACCGCCCCACGAATGGTAGTGGATTACCGAAAACTTAATAATGCCACAGTCCCCGACTACCACGCTTTACCCAACATGGAAGAACAATTACACCGACTAAGGGGCAAAACCACCTTCAGTAAATTTGACGTCCGAGCCGGTTACAACAACATTCTAATCCACCCCGAAGATCGACATAAGGGTGCCTTTAAAACCCAATTTGGTACCTTCATCCCCATGGTAATGGGCTTCGGCTTTACCAATGCCCCAGCTGCCTTCCAACGAGCAATGAACCATACCCTCTGACCATGGCTTCTAAAATACCCAGAGAACACCTGCAACTACCTGGACAATGTGGCAATAGCCACAGGGGAGGGAGAAGGGCTCCTCCACCAACAAATTACACACGAATTCCTTGACCTACTTGAAAAGGACTCCTATTTCCTGAAAGCGTCAAAATGCGCCTTTGAACAACACGAGATTGATTTCCTGGGTTTCCGGATCAGCCAGGGAACCCTCAAAATTGACCCAGTCAAAATGAACGGTCTCAGGAACTGGCCGAGGCCCCCTAATAATCTAAAACAGGTACAACAAATCATGGGCACCCTCAATTACCAACGACCTTTTATCCGAGACTTCGCAAAAATAGCTCGCCCTATCTTTTCCACAATCAAGAAAGGAACCCCCTTCCTCTGGACCCCAGAAGCAACCACAGCCCTAGAGATCTTGATATCAGCAGTCTGCGATGACCCGGAACTATACACTGCCAACCCTGACCTCCCGTATGAGTTAGAAACTGACGCTTCACAATTTGCCACCGGAGCAATTCTGTTTCAGAAAGATCCAAGAGGAAAAAGGAAAATGATTGGCAACATGTCACATGCATTCAACGAAGCAGAAAGAAACTACCCAGTATGGGATAGGGAGTTCCTAGCCTTGATTCTAGCACTCCAACACTGGCGATACCTATTGGTTGGAACAAAGTACCCCATCAAGATCTTTACTGATCATGCTAACCTTGCCCACTATCGACTCCCCCACAAGATTAATCGAAGAATTGCAGGTTACATCTCCACACTGGCAGACTACCATTTTGAAATCCACCACAAACCCGGAACCTCCAACCATGCGGACGCCCTCTCACGACGACCTGATCACAATGATGGGTCAGGAGATAACCAGGATATCACGGCACTCCCCGACAAACTTTTCATTCGCACGCTTCACACTGAAGATCTCTATACCCAAGTACTAACTGAACAAAGGAAGCGGAAGTCAGATCTCCTTATGTGGAAAGTCAAACATGATCTTCAAGAAGAAGAAAACGCACTATTCAAAGATGGGAAATTGGTGGTACCCTATCAAGAACCCCTCTTACGAAAAATCTTGCACGTCTATCACGACAGTATTCTTGGGGGACACACAGGAAACGCCCGAACCTTGTACTCAATCCAAGAATCCTTTTGGTGGCCAAAGATGGCCTACTTCATACGAGACTACATTCGAGGGTGTGCCACCTGTCAAGCCAACAAGTCCTCCACACACCCGACTCGCCCCCCAATTTACCCTATTCCCTCAGAATCTCAAAAACCCTTTCAAACTGTTGCCATTGATTGGATTGTCGACCTTCCATTATCAGAAGGGAACAATGCCATTATGACCATCACCAATCACGACTCCACCAAGGCAGCCATATTCATACCCTGCCGTAAAGACATGGGAACTCTGCAAATGGCCAAACTATTTTTACGCTATGCCTTCCCATGGACCGGAATTCCCTCCAAAATTATCTCCGACCGTGACCCCCATTTTACCTCCAACTTGTTTCAAGAAATTTCCCGAATCCTCGGAATCAATCAAAATCTAAGTACTGCCTACCACCCCCAAACTGACGGACAATCAGAAAGGACCAATCAGACCTTAGAGATGTATCTATGCATCTACACAGGGGAGAAGCAGGAAGAATGGGCACACTGGCTCCCTATAGCTCAATACCATTTTAACGCCCACAAGTCTACTACCACCAAAAGAACCCCTTACGAACTCCTCATCGGGTTTAATCCTCAAGGACTTGGCACCCAACTCAAGTCCAAGTTCCCCGGGATCCAAGAACGACTCCAAGCATTAAAAGACATGAGAGAATCGGCACAAGAAGCAATGAAAAAGGCACAGAATAACTGGATCAAGGAAACCAAGTTCAAAGGTTTTGAAGAAGGACAGAAGGTTTGGTTGGAAGGCACTAACTTAAAAACTCCCCATCAGTTTCATAAGTTCCGCCCCAAACGATTTGGTCCTTTTACCATTACCAAGCGAATCTCCCACGTTGTTTACCAGCTCCAATTACCACCCCAATGGAACATCCACAATGTGTTTCATGCCTCCCTCTTATCCCCAGTCACAGAAACAGCCGAACATGGACCAAATTTCCCTGAACCACCACCTGACCTTCTCTCGGGAGAATATGAAGTTGAAAAGATTACCGCCCAACGTCTCCATAGAAACCGACTCCAATACAGGGTCCGGTGGAAAGGGTATTCCGCAGCAGAAGATACCTGGGAACCTCTCTCGAACCTTAAAAACGCTCAAGATGCCATCACCATGTTTCACCTCCAACAACCCACCAAACTCCGTACCATGACCACCACTAACTCTGACCCTGCAGAATCCCATCACTCAGATGAAAGCCTGGACGACTTAGAGCATCGATTCCGAACACTTACAATACAACAACGTACATTACTCCCCCGAATTAACTCACATAACCCCCCTTCTTATTCTGTTAACGACCCTGCTATCCCCGACCGCGGATATACAATTTTCAACTTAACCGCCAGAGAACAACTTTTTCTGGAATTCTCTCTCCTGGCGACTTCTGCAGTTTTCAATTACTCATGACGGACCCCCGTTTTTCCGAATTTCATCTATCCGTACGAAGAGCAGTACTTACAGATTTAGTATGGAACCATATCACACGCTCAGCCCACATAAATACCCCCACCCCTTCCGAGTGGTCAGCCTGGCACCACGAACACGCTACCTCTACATACAACACCACAATGTCGTCCCCCATCTCTAGCTCATCCCCTCTTCCTATCCTTACCCCTTCCCCCACCATTAAACAGGAACCCCTCTCACCCAAAGTCGTTCAACACATCATCGACCAACGAACTTTCATCGTCCCAGACGAAACCGAGGTCCAAGACCTTGCAGCTACCCTCAACCCACTCGCCATCCGAGAAGGAACACCCTCGCCAACCCCGACCGAAGCAGACCCCACTCACCCTGGCCCCCCTTGGTTTGTTTACGAACCTTACACGCATGTTCCCCCTTTTTACATTCACGTTAATGGGCGAAAACACCTATTACCATACTTACGTATCGCCTTATATAACGACAAACCCATGCTTCTTGGGACTATGGGTCGAGGAGAACCCACTTATGGAGAAAAACTCATCGCCCGGCCCGTTGTCTCTGCCCCTCATCCCTCTGTCTCTGCCTCTGACCTCCGCCTCCTCATTGAGGACCACCCCTTCCATTTTGATGCTGCCCAAGCCCTCGAAAACCTCCATGACCCTGGTGCTCTTGCCGACGTCTACCGTCTCCGTACCAGCTCTTTCAAGTTGAAAGTCTTGGAGGGCAAGCGCGCCTCTATCCAAGGGGCTCTAAGCGTCCTTCAAGGGCAACTCGCTGATCGACTCCATGAAATCCAGTCCCACACTAAAGAAGTCGCCACCATCCGCAGTCGCCTTCGGGCCAACAACACTTCCGTCCGAGTCCGCCATCAACTCGACAACTTGATGACTGATGGGGGACTCACCCGCGACACTGGACCATATTACTCACTGGCAGGGAGCTATGATAAAATTGAGGACTCAAAGGAATCATCCACTTCCCCTCCACTGTCCATTCACCCCCCTCTCTACCTGACCCCTCCACTCCAGTACCTCCCTCCCCGTGTCGTCGACCAGTCCCAAAACGACGCCCCCATGGGGTCACCTTCCCACTTTCCTCAAATGTTCTCTGATGACGCCAGTACCCCCAACACCCCTCTCACCCCTGCACGAATGACTAAAGCACAGCGTCACCAACTTCAGAAATGGCAGCACGTCTGCAAACACTGCAACACCAGGGGGCACTGGAACAAGGACTGTAACAGACCTCATACTAATTGCAGTGGACAAGTGGATTGCATCCTCAGGAGAACCCACCGGAGCTACAGAGGCTTCTGCCCCAGGGCAATGGCACCCCAGAGCGCATGGCCAGAAGTCGAAGGCGATGAACTCCGCGAGTCAGGCCCTGAGACCGATTAGTTCGGAGACCTAAGCATGAGGGGGGCATGATGTTGTAATCTACCCCTTTTTTCGGTTCGTCCATTATTGTCCTTCTTTGTTATCCTTGTCTCCGTGGTTACTGTTTCATCCCTTGATGATGATCCCCTATTGTTTCACCTATTGTGTTTCACTTGTTGTGTTTCATCTATTGTGTTTCACTTATTGTGTTTCACCTATTGTCGAGTTACTTTTGCTATTGGTCTACCTTTATCTATTGTTCCGCTTATGGTACTGTACAGCCTCGCCACATACAGTATTTAAGCGCCTGTAGAAGCTGGGGAATGCCCCAAGCTTAGCTTTGTCCCATTTCCTGTCGCATCCCTTGCCCTGTATACTCTCTCAATCACAACTTGCTTGTGCTGACCTTTACTCTGCTTGACCTAAGCACACCTCAAGGAACCCTTGTGTTCCTCTTCCTCCTCTGCCTCTCTCTCATCGTCCTCCTCTTCTGTGAAACCAGAAGATCGACTCTGTCTGCAGACTGAGTCATTGTCTGACTCAGCCTTGAGACGCTAAACCCTTGAACCGGTCTCCTTGAGCCGGCCCCACTGAACCCCTTGAACCAAGTCACAGGGACTTGGTCCCATTGAACCTTGAGCTAATGCTCTTACGGCCGCGACGCCGTTACATCTAGACCCTTTGGTACCATCCAATAGGACTACAGAGGCATAAACTCACTTGTGTCAAGTTTCAGGCTTACTGAGCATATTACTGATCATTGTGGAGCAATGACATCGTTATGATGTCACTATGGAGTGCTTAGTGAGCCTATGAGGTCACTGTGGAGTCGCTCAGTCAGCCATGATGTCATGGGGGCCTTGATGATGTCAGATGAGTTATGCAACAGTTTCTAGGAGTTTGTGCCACTGTTTCAGGTTCTTGGTGGTTGGGTGGCCATGTGGCTGCCACACAATGATTACCCGATTAGGAAATGGGTGCCTGGTCGTTTTATAGTGCCTTTGTAATAGTGATATCTTGCACTGCAGGAGAGGTAGCCCAAGAAATGGAAGTGAGTTAGCAATGCAAAGTGAGAGAGGTCTCTCTTGAGTGAAATAGGATAATATATGGCCAGGACCTGGCCTTGGTTTGTAACATTAAGTGAGCTAGAGCGAAGTAGGTTGCCTCCAGAAGGCGTTGGGTGAGAAGGAAGCAGATGGCAATGTCAGCGCAGTCCCACATGGCCTGCACCTTCACCTTGTCAGTGGTGGGTGTCAAGACTCACTGTTGAACAACCCAGTTCAAGAGCAAGGGATAAGTTCAAAGACAAGTCGATTGTCACAGTAACAAGCCATGTCAGTTCTTCAAGCCTGAAGTCAAGTTGA
>JAGFNK010000862.1:0-19745 GCA_025769875.1 Russula earlei | reverse complement strand
CAGTTTGTGTACTTTTAGTGGTGGTTAGATGATCAAAATTACTATAAAAGGTGATTGGGTCGGCAAGATAATCGGGGCTTCAATCACGCATGTAAATGACACCAAAGTATTTTCTAAATCACTTATTTAATGACTTATTTATTATGTATCTTGAAAATAAATTACAATACAAATAAAGATTTTCTATTGTAAGGATCAGCAGAAGATGAGGCCACTAGAATAGGCAGCGGTGCGAGTCCAAAGGGACATGGTGCAAGGGAGGCGGTGGCATCTGAGGGAGGGGGGTTCCAAGGGGGGTTCCGAGGGAGGGGGGTTTGAGATGGCGGTTCCCCAAGGGCACACGTGTGCGCACTCATGGCGGCAGATGTTGCATCGGGCTTGGCACGCTTGCCCAACTGTTCGCCCCCGGCGTACGGATCATTGTGAACACGGTGGCGCTTTCCCTTAGCGATGCCGATGCTTTGCGCTGTAAGTCCCCGTGTGTCAGGGAGACTGGTCCATTGTTTTGGGCCCTGTTTGACACCCATATGCTCGGCTGTCTCTGTCCACATATGCTGATTGGGCGCAATTACCTCCTTATTGGGTAAGACCTTGAAACCTTGAATTATATTAATTGCGGCTGCCAAACTGTATTTGGTGGCCCGGGCGGCCTCGACGATCTCCACTGATTGATTAGTATCCTCAAGCCTAGATGCGAGATCGCGTGATAACGATGTGATCTCCTGTGAGAGAGATACTAGGCTCTCCCTTGGCCTGGTGGATGAGGATGGTGGGTCAAGGGATCTATTTGCATTCTCTGTGAGAGCTTTTTGGGTGCTCTCTTCAGGACAGAGGTGGGGAAAGTGGATGTAGATTGCTGCAATGTGTTTGCAGAATCTAATCCGTGGATAATTTGTGCAATCACAAGTCGACTTCATCAGATCGATTGAGTAAAACTTGCTGGACCGGGATTGTGAAGTGATGTGAAAGCAGATCTCATCGAATTGCAAAATTGAATCTTGTGATATGCTCTCGGCGCGGGCGAAAAGTTTCCGACGCCTGTCAGCCACCAGGTCCCGACCATCGAGCCCGACTTGCTGATGTTTGTGCCTGTTTTGGTAATACGGCACCATTTGATTCACTAGCACAAATAAGATTCAATCGATCCACCGATTGCGCTTGCCATTGAGCCAGTGTGATTTGAGGACGTGATGATATCTAAAAAATGATTAAGTCATCTTATTGTTGGATCAGTTGGAACACATACGCTTCGATCAACATATTGGTGTCCCCTTCCTCAAAGATATGCCGATTTTTCTGGAAAACCATGGACCACATATGCACCACAGGCATCCATTCACACCCAAGGTAGTTCATAAAACTTTGTGGGACCTGAGGATCAGTGGAGATCTCCTCCCAGATTTGCAGAAAGTCAGCCTGATCATCTGTATGTACCCATCTCTTGATCTTATCCCACAGATCAGGAAATTCGGTTGTATTGAAGTGTGATTGCATTGCGCGCAACACGTGCCATTTGCAAAGCCATATCCGACTTCCCGGATAAGCAATCTTGAGGGCGGCAATCTGCACGGCATCACAATCTGTCATAATAATAGACAGCCGGATAGCCGGACTGGCATCCCTGACCCAATGGACAAAAAAGGAAATTGTGTCTGTTGTTCCATTAGATGCCAGCATCCAGGCAACAGGCACACCTATCCGGAAAAGGTAAGTGCGCTAAATTGACATTTAGTAAATATTATGCACCATGTTCCCAGTGATCCCGTGTGATCATGGTAAATAATAAAAAGTCTGGATATTGAGTAATATTATGAGTTGCGTCAATACCGATGAAGCCATTCACCAGGTGGCAGAATGCCTCCATTTGGAAAGGGGTCTGGATGCATAACACATATGCATCCTCCTGCAGATTTGACTGAGATGGGGCACTGTGCAGCCTATCTTTGTAAAATACATTTGTATTTTCATCTCTCAATCTGTCCAACCAGAGCCTGGTGGAGATGGCATCCTCTGGATGCAGCCTGATATTGTTATCTTCAATTTCCCGGGCCATGTGGCTCACATCCCAAAGCGAGATGAATCAGTCTTGGCTGCCATCGGGCGATGAATCCTGAATATCGCATACCTTTCAATTCATTAGGTTAGCGATGAAAAATAAATTCAATGCACACTTACTATTTCCTGTGGATCAACCTTCCTTGACAACAAGGATCTAATTTTATTGCACGTTACATGTGACATTCATGTGTAAGTGAGATTAGCAATTCCAATTTCATGGTCATGCTCGCTTGCATATTGTCCAAGAATGGTAGGCACATCCGCGTATGATTTGATGACTATTTGGCAATGGCAACCCATCTTCTTGATCTTGGATCTCCGTGTGCAATCGGGGTGCTTCTTTACATAACGCGAAGCTCCTCCGGATAGTTGGCAGGAACAGACGAAAACTTTTTTTGTCCATCCCTGCCCATGCTCGGTGCTAGATGTAATCAATTCAATTGCATGAGCCAGTTCTTCTTGCCGGCACCATGCGTCGAAATCAGCTGCTGTCGGCCATTCTATGGGGTATTCGCCATGCTCCCGGTCATAATTAAAATCTCCCCTCTTTCCAGAATTGGCAATGATCTTTGAAGGGGCATGCGTGAACTTTAAACATTGTGTCGTGCAAGGGGCGCTCGGGCCAGAAGCAGCGGATGGAGCGGATGGGGCGGATGATGCGCCGGCCAATCGGAAATGGGATAACATTTGTTTTTGATTTGGGTAAGTAGTTATGCTACTGTTAACTCGCTTATATGTGTAATTTAACGCGTGATTGAACCCCCGATTCTCTTGCCGACCCAATCGCCTTTTATGGCAATTCTTGATCATCCAACCCACCGCTAAAGGTCAAAAGCTCTTTATAATATTAGATGAGTTAAGCAACAGTTTCTAAGAGTTTGTGCCACTGTTTTGGGTTCTTGGGGGCTAGGTGACCATGTGGCTGCCCCACGATGATTACCTGATTAGGAAACAGGTGCCTGGTTGTGTTATAGTGCCTTTGCAATAGCAATATCTTGTACCACAGGAGGGATAGCCCACACTGGTTGGAAAATCAACTTATGTGAATGACAAAACTGTAACATTTTGAATAACAGAATTTATTATTTTGAGACAAATGTGTAGCAAACAATTTGTGAAATTTTATTTTAGATTTTGTTATGATAGATTGCTGTTACAAAATGATGAAATAAGTAAATAGTGTTGACAAGATTTTAGAACATACATTATGTTAAAAAATATTTTATTATTTTAAGATTTTGTGTGAGACAAAATTGTGAAAAATTGAAGCTACAAAATTTGGGTTTAGCTACCCTTTTCATAAACTCAAATTTTGCAGTTTCAATTTTTCACAATTTTGTCTCACACAAAATCTTAAAATAATTTACAATTTTTGAAACATAATGTATGTTCTGAAATCCTATCAATACCATTTACTAATTTCATCATTTTGTAACAGAAATCTATTGTAACAAAATCTAAAATGAATTTCCACAGATTGTCTTCTACATATTTGTATCAAAACAATAAATTCTGTTATTCAAAATGTTACAGTTTTGTCATGCACATAAGTTGATTTTTCAACCAGTGCCAGAAAATGGAAGGGAGTTGGCAATGCAAAGTGAGAGAGGTCTCTCTTGAGTGAAATAGGACAATCTACGGCCAGGACCTGGCCTTGGTTCGTAACAGCATTATGAGCTACTACCAATGAGAAACCAAAGATGTATGCATTCAGGAAGAACATTAACCTAGCCTTACACCAGAAAATATTACAATTCACACTCACACCAACTACACTTGTGGCCCTTGTTAAAGCAGCAAGAGAGTTTGACAACCTCTTCCACTTATATAAATCTACAACTTTCCAAGGAGGATGCTCACAAGTATGCACTCAAGAATTAAATACCCAGGGATTGGACAACCTGGTGAAAATTAACTTGTATCAAGAAGAACCCAATGAATGCCCCTAGGAATCCAGAATTGAAAGAAAACCTCTCACTGATGCAGAAAAAGAATTTCAATGCAAAAGCAACCTCTATTATTACTGTAGAAAGAAGAACCATATGGCAAACCAATGCAGAGCAAAGAAAGCTACCCAAGGACATCAAAGACAAGGTTCTCATCCTCAAACAGTTAGAGTCACTACTATCCAAGACAGAAACACTGAACCTGCACAAGAAGAACCTGTTCCTGTCACATCATTAACAACATGAAGAGAAACACTTGCAGACTTGATCCTTTGCCCTAGATCTGCTCCCATGGATTTTTAATTGGACCCCCATCTGCACCAAGAAGGGATATGGTCAAAATTAGTACAATACAAAGAGAAATCAACTACCCTAAAGTTTTTACTAAGAATATTTGCTCTCCATCCATTGCCTTGAAAGTTACCCTTGTGGAAAAGATGAGCTGCAAAGAAATTAGTGCAAGAGCCCTACTTGACAGTAGGGCAGAAGAAATGATAATCCACAAAAGATTTGCACAGAATCACTGCCTTGTTAAGGCTCCAAAGTGCCTTAAATAATATCAATGGTTGCGTCTATGAATGTGTTCTACCAATGCAGATATGCTTGAGTCAAGCAAGCAATACTCATAGAGGGGAAGGAGTGTTAGATCCTTCTAGAGTATGGAAACAAGATAAGAGGGGCTCTGCACACAGGATAGGAGTCAACTGCTGCTGGAAGCATTGAGTACTTCCCTAGTAGCAATCTTGGTGTCATAAGTACTTTCCCAATCAGGAAAGCAACATACATGGCAGTACAGGAACATCTAGGACAGAAGCAATGCTACTCATTGCTTCTTCAGTACATCTTCAGAAAGATACAATCAACACATTCCAAACACAATATCAACAAACATAAACAGTCAAGATTTGATGCATGCATGATGCAAACAATGGAGTCCATAGTTCGAGCATTCTGTCAAGACTCACTAGTGAACTATCCAGTTCAAGAGTGAGGAGTAAGCTTGAAGATGAGCTGGTAGACGTCTAAGACAGCATGGGCAAGGAGCAGAGTCCAAAGCAGTAACAAATACCAAAGGGGTATAGTTACTGGTAGAGTCGAGCAGGTATGCAGGGAAGAAGCTAGAATAATCACAAAGAGGATAGTCCTTAAAGGAGTATTCTAAGGATAGAGAGTGCCGTAAACAAATGGACAGTCTGAGGACTGTCCACTACTTTATTGAGCGCTTATATACTACAAGAGAACTGCTAAATAGGGAACAAGTCATAACCTTGTTATCAAGCACAATAGAGTGATGAGTAAGAAGTCAGAGTCCGCTTACTGAGCATGCTCAGTCATGCTCAGTAAGCTGCTGAGTAAGAAGGCTTCTCTTGATGAGTAAGAGCCTTCACTGTCCACATGTTCACTGCTTTAGTACACGTGCAAGCACCTGATTCATTTTCTGTTAGTTAGTTTAGGGCTGGTCATTTGAGGACTTGTAGTTTGGTTTAGGGAATAGTTGTTATCTTATAAGGCCCTTATATAGTTCTATTAGGGTCCTTAGAGTCGACCCTAATACTTCTATTAAGGTCCTTAGTATTGCCTTATAGTTCGTTCTATAGTTATTAGAGTTAGTCTAATAACACATTGTAGGGTCTTTGATACTATATTAGTGCCTATTGTAGAGCACCTAGAGTCATCCTAAAGGGTCCTTAGGAAGGCCCTAATACTGTCCTTTATTGCTAGAAGGGTTGCCATTAAGTGGGGCTTGCTGTATGTCGATTGTGCTGAGAATTGCTCATACAACAATGTGCACGCAATATTATGGACACCTCTACTCACCCCTTTTGCTCATGTGAACAGGGTGACACCATAAAGGCTGGGTTTCCTCTCATAAGGAAGGGTCCTTCAAGGGCCCTCTCCAGAGAATGGTTCATGACATTCATCCCCTCTTTATGACCTAGTTGCTCCTGCAACTATGTTATTAGGCTTGGGCATTGCTGGGTACTGTTAGTGAAAGGCCTTTACAGCCTCTTTGGCTTTGACTATGTTGGACGTGGGCTCCCAAGTGTTCTCTGCCGTGGGGTACCCTTTCCATTGTATTAGGTATTGAATGCCTCTATGGTTAGGGGACTGTCTGGACGCTAGGACTTTGTCCACTTCATATTGTTCCTCTCCTTCCACTATAGTAGGGGGAGGTTGTTTGAAGTTAGGACCATGGGCAGTGGTCTCTTATGGAAGACTGGGTGTATCCTCCGAGTCTTTGGTAGTTCTAGGCATATGTTGATAGGGTATGAGATGACGACCTTGAAGGGTCCGTACCATTGAGGGACTATCTTGGCTTTTGGGTGCATTGTCTTCAGATTAGTGGCTTCTAGCCAGACTAAGTCTCCTGTCTTAAACTGGTCCTTGGGGAAGTGGGAGCTGGGCTGTCCCATCAATGCTGTGGCATACTGGAGGGAGGCTGTGACCTCCTCGCTGAGTAGATCTAGCTGCTGTAGGCATTCCAAGACAGAAGGGAACTTAGTATTGAAACTAAGAGAGGGGGCAAACATTGGAATGAAGCTGTACCATATTTCAAAGGGGGCTTTGTGGGTCATGCTATGGGGGCATGCATTATGAGCAAACTCCATGAATGGGACTAGTTCAGCCCAGTTATCCTGTTGGTGGTTACAGAAGATTCTCAAATACTGTTCTAGTTCTTGGTTGACTCTTTCTGTTTTCCCATCTGACTGGGGGAGGTATGCCATGCTAAGGGAGGACTTAACATTCAGTTTTCTCCATAGTTCTTGGGTAAGCTTGGCTGAGAACTGGGGACCTTGGTTGGAGATGATTTGAGTTGGTAACCCTACTCGTCTCCACACATTGTTCATGATTAGGGAGGCAGTATCTTCTGTGGTGATGGTCTTATGACACAGGGAGATGATGGCAGCTTTACTAAAGTGGTCCACAACTACTAGTAGGCTGTCATACCCTTGAGAGAGGGGTAGGTCAACAATGAAGTCCATGGTGATGCTGTCCATATCTTGCCCACTGGGGTGATAGGGACTAGGGGTACAGTCATTGTTGGGTGGTTCTTTGTGCTTTGACATATAGCACAACCATCCACATAGCTCTTGACAAATGTTAGCATTCCTGGCCACCAATAGTTATGGCTTATTAGTTCATAAGTCTTCCATTGACCTAGGTGGCCAGTGGCTAAGGAATCATGGTGTACTTTGAGGACCATATGCCTTAGTACGTCCAACCTTGGGATATAGACTTTTTCTTTGAAGAGAATCAATCCATCTTCTAAGTTCCAGTCCTGCAAGCCTTTTGTAAGGCGACAGGGGCCATTCTTTAGGATGGTTTCTAAGGCCGTTTTGACCTCTGGGTCATAGTCTTTGCTGGAACGTAATTGTTTTCTTAGTTTGAAGTCTCCTATGGGTTCCGTCGTGGATGATCGGGTTGCTCTAATTTTAAAAAATTGTTGGTCTAGCAGGACCTTTGCATCATTTTCATGCATCCCCTCTTTATAGTCTGGCTGCCTAGACAGACCGTTGGCTTTGTTCTGGGTTCCTGGGTGGTGTATAATGTGGAAATTAAATGCGCTAAGCAGCAAAGCCCACCAAGCTTGTCGTCGGGTGAGTTTCTGTTTCGTCATGAAGTATGTGACGTTGTTGTGGTCTGTCCACAACTCTACTGGGTATTTAGCGCCTTCTAAGTAATGTCAGAATTCCCAAGTGAGGAGACTATAGCCAGGAGCTCTCTGTGATAGATCATATAGTTCCTCTGAGCAGGGTCTAATGGTTTGGAGAAATATGCCACTGGGTGGTACCGGTTTAGTTTGTCTGGTTGTTCTAAAATGGAGCCAACTGCAAAGTTGCTTGCATCACAGATCAAGCGGAATGGCCATGAATGGTCAGGAAGCGCTAACACAGGTGCTTTCGTGAATGCTTCAATGAGGATGCGGAAGGCTTTTTCCTCTTCAGATCCCCAATGAAATGGGTGGTCCTTCTTGGTTAGGTTGAACAATGGTTGGGCCAGATGGGAATATTGGTGTATCAAATGTCTGTAGAAGTTATAAAAACCTAAGAAGGCTTGAACTTCGGTGATATTAGTAGGATTTGGCCATTGTGTTATGCCTATTAGTTTGTCAGAGTCCATTGATATGTGTCCTTAGAAAATGTGTATGCCTAGATAGCTGATGGACATTTGACGGAAAGCACACTTTTCTGGCTTGAGGTATAAGTCATGTTCCTGTAGGATTTTAAGGACCTTAAGTGTCCATTGATCTAAGTCATGAATGGTGTTTGCAAGGATTAGTATATCATCTAGATATACCACAATGTGTCCTGTTGTGATCAGCGGTGCTAAGATATTGTTCATGAATTGTTGGAATGTGGCTGGTGCATTACAAAGGCCAAAGGTCATAATAAGTGGTTTGAAGAGGCCTAAGGGTGTCTTAAAGGCTGCGAGGTGTTCATCACCTTGTCAAAGGCAGATGTTGTTATAATCCCATCGTACATCAAACTTTGTGAAGTATTGTGCCCCTTGTAGTTTGTCAATGAGGTCTGGGATTAATGGTAGGGGGGGGGTAGGCATCTTTGATAGTAGCAGCATTAAGTCCTCGATAGTCTTGTACCAGGCATAGGGCACCACCTTTCTTTTCCACAAAGAAGAATGGGCTAGCTATTGGTGCCTTGGAAGGGCAGATAGTCCCTCGTTTGAGGTGTTCTTCTAGATACTCTTTTAAGGCCACTAATTCCTTTGGAGTGAGCCTATAGATGCCACAGTCCTTACACGAGGCTTCTGGTTTGAGGTTAATGGTGTGATCCTATGGTGCATGAGCAGGGAGGCGTTGGGAGGCTTGTTCATCAAATATGCTTTGCCAGATCTTAAATTCAGTTGGGATTAGTTTCTCGAGGGGGTGTGTTGGCTGATTGTCCTTTGCCAACTTGGTAGATGTTGTACTCTTTGCCTGGATTTGTAATGGGTGACGCTGGAAGGCAGTATGAATGTGTTGGTCAACAAGGGGTTCCTTCTTGTCCAGAGTGTCTCAAAATATTAATGCTGCTACATGTTTGAATGATGGTTCTTCATCTTCTGGGATTGTGAGGGCTTTTATCAATCCTCCACGTGTACTGTGGGTTGATGGGACTGTTATGGAGGGTTGTGTCATTACACACATCACTGGGCAGTTTTGTAAAGTGATAGTGTCATTGGTCCAATTGATGTCTGGGTTATGGTGTTGTAGCCAATCAGTACCCAGGATAATATCATGGTCTCCTATGTTGGTAACAAGGAATTCTGCTTGTTCGTCATGTATACCCCCTATCGCTTTGATTCATAGCCATTGGATGGTGCTATATCTGATTAAACCATTAGTATTTGTGGTGCCGTCTACATTCTGTGCTGGTAGGGGCCTTTATAAGCTGCAAAGGTAGAGATTATGTTGGTTCACAAATTGCTCATGGATGATCATTCCTTCTGTCTTACTGTCTATGAGGGCACTTGCACCGATTTCCTTGCCACTGAGTTTCCCCACAAGTGTTACTTTCAAGGCTATGAAAGGGGATCTTATATTCTTTGTAAAGACTTTGGGGTAATTGATTTGTATGGGTATAGTGGCAATTTGTACCATATTCCTTAGCAATGCACTAAGGGGTTTGTTGGATATACAATCTGTCATATAGATTAATCCACTTCACTGTACCCAAGGCTAGGTAGCTCACTGGTTAGAGCACCTGGTATATATCCAGGAGGTCCTGGGTTCAATCCCCAGTCTGGCCATTTTCTTAATTGTACCAGGATATAAGGGAATCATGTGAGCGCATGGTCAACCCCCTCCTCTGAGGTCCCCAGGTTGGGTCACATAGTGTTGAACCCACAAGTTGGACCCAAGAGGGTGGCAATGACTAAGCACCTCCTCTGAGGTCCGTCTATCTGTGGTTGCATCCCACAACAGGGTTCTATCAAAAATCCATAGGAGCAGAATGGGGACGCGGAATGTTAGTGGCGAGACTTTCTCGCCAAGTTACAAGGGAAGCAATAGGAACTGGGTCAGTGTCTTTCTGTTCAGGTTGTTCTTCCTGAATGGTAGCTGCACGGACTGCAGTCTGTGAGGATTGTCTGGGGCAATGAGCACAGGCAGTGGCTTTCTTAGACCTGTAGTCTTTGGCTATGTGGTTGGGTTTGCTGCAGTAGTAGCACAGCTTCAACTCTGTGTGCCGTTGTTTCTCAGCTTTTGTAAGAGTGTTGTGCAGGGCATTGTTGTTCCAGCATTGTTCACCTGGTTCCCCCTTATAGAGATTGATTTCTACTGGAGTATCCAGGTCATTAGTACCTAGACCCCTTGTTTGTACAGGCAGTTTTCCTGTATGGAATGACGGTGACATCCACATGTGATATACTTGATCGAATTTGTGTGCCTTCTTGACTAGTGCTGCCAAGGTGGTAGGTGCAGGCGTTATACCCAATATCTTGGTGTGGATCCCTTGATTCAGGTTACAGCGGAAAGCAAACATCTTAGTGTTCTCGTCTGCTGTTAGGATTCTCTCGTTCTCTGACTGTCATTTGTTTTGCTGACTCATCTGTGATTACTCATATGTCTGCTTACTGATCTTGATCATGGTTGCTTACTGATTGCTTACTGGTTGCTTACTCACTGCTTACTGATTGCTGAGTGATTGCTTACTGATTCATGACTGATACTAGGAAAGAATGACTCACGCGTGAGTCATTTCTAACATTCTTGAATTGCGCTCTCTGTATTTGGACACTACTGGTTCCCAGCTATGTGTACCCCAAGTTTTGTACAAATCAGATCAGTAGTTATTGAGATATCGTATAAATAGTCTGTAGTACCAAGAAGTCGAGCCTTACGCTCGACTTACTCACTCTCTTAACAAGACAACTATCTTGTTAACCACTCTAAAAAACATATAGTGCAGACTCTAGTTGAAAGAGGTCCCTCTCTTTTCTACATTCAATCTTCCTGAGATAATATCAAAGGGCTCAAAGTCTAGTGCTTGAACTATATCAAGCAACTCTTTCACTAAAGAGTCGGTACTAAGATCCGTAGGATCTTAACATCTGCTTGGGAGCAGGTCGCATGATGGGACCACTTTTGGTACCATTCATTGAATAGGGTGTTGCCTTGTTGAAGGGAGTGCATTAAGGCATTCGATTCCAGTTGTGCATCTGCTGGAATGAAGTGATTGGCAAATGCTGTTTTAAAGTCTTGTCAGGAGCCATAGGTGATTGGTTGTAAGGCCTGAGCCTTCATTGTTAGTTCTCAGGCCCATGTCCTGGCTGGGGTACCTATCTTAAAGTGTGTAAGGGCCGCTGCAACCCTTTTCCCTTCATCCGGGAATGAGTCCAGGTTGATGTAGCAATAGTTGTCTAAGGCAGCCTAGAATGTCTCCTCATTCTCTGCTTTGCCATCAAAGGGTTCTGGGGCAGTCCCAATGATATGATTCTGTTGTACCTGGGCAGGAGCTGGTGCTGCCATTGGAGCGAGTTGTACAGGAGGTGGTGGTGGAGCTGGAGCTGGTGGTGCAAGGGGTGCCGGTGGTGCTGCTTGTGCAGGTGTTACTGGTGGCGGTGCTGATGGTGTTGGTGGTGCTGGCGGGGCTGGCCCTGTTTGAGCTCTGACTGGAAGAGCAGAAGTTCATGTTGTTTGTGTAGGAGATGGAGGTGGTGCCAGGGGTGCTGCTACTGTGTGTTGTCCTACTGTTACTGGAGTGGGAAGATGGCTTGGTTCTGGGGAGTCAAATCCTCCCAGTACTTGGGATGGGCCTGGTGTTGGAGTATTTCTTCATGCAGGGGTGAGGGCCCTGGTAACCTGTGATAGAAGCCTTGATGCAGTTTCTACTGTAGCTTCAAGGGTGCAGGTAACTTCCACTTGTTCTGCTTCTTCCTGAGCGGTCAAGAAATCAACTGGCTTGTGGTTTCAATATGCAAATAGTTCCAAATTCCTACTCCAGTGAACTGTTTGACCTTGGAATGTCGCAGTTCCAGTGAGGAGGTCAAGGTCACGAAGGAAGGCGATCTCTGGGATGAGAGCTCAAAGAGTCTCCTGAGTGAGTTCAACGTCCTCCTTGTCCCAGTCTTTCCTTGCATCTAAGGTCCAAGGGTCATAAAGGGTATCATACTGGGTGACCAATTGGTCTCTACAGAAGCCGCTGTAGTATTCTCCAGTGATATTATAGTCAACGTTGCAGAAGAAGACAGGAACTTGCAGTTGTTCACTTTCTGTAAGGGGTCTTCAAGAAGTCTCTTCTTCCGGACTTTGGCTCATTCACTAATGGTGCCAATCTCAGTGCCACGGACAATATGGGTCCTTACAGAAGTAGGGGTGCTCTAGAGAGTGGTGGTATTCTTCTGGTGTGCGATAATAGATAGGCCCAATGAAGCGTATAGGTTTGTAAAGGTTCTCCCCCTTTACAACCTCTGCATATGTTGCTGGCTGAATGGTGGGCTATGAGTCCCAAGACTTGTGCCAGATGCGGGTGTAATGCCAATCTTTGTGCCAGTAGCAGTAGGGATCTTTGCAATAGAACAGGAGTTGAAAAAGATGTTGATCCTTTCTTGCGAGATGAACGATGCATCTTCTGTGATCATGTGGTCTATAAAGGCCTTTGCCTTTTACTACTTCTGCGTAGGTGGCTACTGAGATCCTATAGAGGGATGGTGGTCCAGTGTGTTGTGTCCCAGGGGTATGTGACGGCATAGGCTGGTAGTAATACAGGGATGCCCCTTCGTTAGCTTTGGAGGTTTTGGGTGATGCGGAAGTATTCTTCCATGACGCCAGAGTACGTTATAGCTACGTGGCCTTTCCAGAGGAAACCTTCAAAGTCCAAGGGGTGTGGGGCGAATTGACTGATTTCTTCTATGGGGTGGTCTATGCGCACAAAGGCTTGTGTCCATGCATGCCACAGTTCTTTGCAATGATTTTTGAAATCTAACAACTCCCTACACATTCTATCTGGTAATACTGATCCTAAGTATACTAACTCAGGGAAGTAGCACTGTAAGCCAACTATAGAACCTGGGGGTGATTGGCTACTACTTGAATGCTCTACTAGGGGAGTAGCGAAAGGGGTTAATTGATGGTCAGTATATGGGAGTGGGACTGGGATAACTGGGGGAGTTAATGGTAAAGGACGCTCTACTCTTGAAACTGCAGAAGCAGAGCGGCGGCCTCTTCGTCTGTGAGAGGGCACCAGAGTGGTTGGTGCGGGAGGTGTCTATCTCCTGGGGTCCACAGGGTTATTCCTGGTGGTGTGGGGGGTGTGTTGGGTTGGAAGCCACAGTTGCACACCTCTCTGAGGCAGAGGCAGACACTGGGGCGAGTTGGTGTAGGAGACCAGTGAGTGTGGATGCTGCTTGTTGGGGTTTGTCTCACTACAGGGGTGAGAGGTTGGCTGATAGTGGAGAGTTCTTTGGGGACAGGGGGGCCGGTGTAAACTGCTGGTGGTGGAGAATAAAGCCCAGCAGGGTCCACGAGGTTCTAGGGAGCATCAATGATGCTGTGGGTCCAGGTAGCTTTGATCCAGTTGTAAATGTACCTTCTGCCTTCTACGTAGGCCAACTGGAGGGTTGTGGGTCCTCCTTGTGTGGATCTGTTAAGGTGAAGGTAATTGTACTGCACCGAGATGTGCTCGTGCGTTGTCAAGACATGTACTGCTGATCACTAAGGACTCAGGAGCAGGTGGGCAAGGGTCAGAACAGATGATACGTGGCGAAGGCGGTGTTGAACAGAAGGACGAGCCAAATGACAAGGAGGTACCAGATGGGGACTGGTAGGTGTTGCAAGAGACAGAGGCAAAGGCTAGAGGCCAGTGTAGCAAGAGGGCTTTAAACAAGGTGGTCATTGAAGAGTACCTTGAAGATGAGAGTGGACTTTAAACTGAGCGGTCGCGGAGGAGTACCCAGGAGGATGAGAGTATCACAAATGGACAGTCTGACAACTGCCATGCTTCATTGGGGCTTATATACAGTGTACAGAGTCGATTACAAAGAACTGGGACTATTCTAGACTCTTTGGTACCATCCAATAGGACTACAGAGGCATAAACTTACTTGTGTCAAGTTTCAGGCTTACTGAGCACATTACTGATCATTGTGGAGTGATGACATCATTATGATGTCACGGTGGAGCGCTTAGTGAGCCTGTGAGGTTGCTGTGGAGTCACTCAGTCAGCCATGATGTCATTGGAGCCTTGATGACATCAGATGAGTTATGCAACAGTTTCTAAGAGTTTGTGCTGCTGTTTTAGGTTCTTGGTGGCTGGGTGACCATGTGGCTCCCATGCAATGATTACCCAATTAGGAAACAGGTGCCTGGTCATGTTATAGTGCCTTCATAATAGCAATATCTTGTACCGTGGGAGGGATAGCCCAAAAAATGGAAGGGAGTTGGCAATGCAAAGTGAGAGAGGTCTCTCTTGAGTGAAATAGGACAATCTATGGCCAGGACCTGGCCTTGGTTCATAACATGCATGAGGGTGAAAAGGGATAGATAATATGATGCTTGACCCTCCAATAGTTCTTGGATGAGAGCGTAGTGCTGAGGCAGAATAACTTCAGTCCACAGCTTTTCGTCACTGTCAGTGAGGGTGAGGATGCCAGTTGGCTCTCCATCAAAGTTCCTTGAGTTGGAGAGATACCGAAACAAGAGTTGGTGGCAAGCAGGTTCAACAAGGTGGTTAAGAGTGTCAACAAACAAGTCATACTGCACTTAGTTGAGGACTTGTCCAAACGGAAGGAGGCCTATCAAGTCTCGGAGGATGTAGGCATTGTGGGACCAGATTTCAATTTGCTGCCGGTCGTAAATGTTGACAATGGAGATCGGGGGAAAGTAGATGTCCCGAAGGATAGGGAGATGGTTAGCGATGAGCTCCCACTGATGGAGGATTGCATTGTCTTCCGAGTCGTATTCAGAATTGATGCTTGGTTTAGGGGAAACTGTGAATCTCAGAGGCGCTGCAGAAAAAGCTTTGGTTTCTTTGGTCTAGTGTTACAAGGGTAGTTCTTACTTTCAAGAACTATGCACTAGGTAGCTATGTTGATAACACTTGAGCAAAGAGGATCCAAAGTAAGCAGAGGGTTCAGAGGGAGATAGGGGAGGAAGCAAAAGCGAGACAGGGCAGGGTAAAGACAAAGGTTGTCTAAGGAGCTCGAGAAGCTGTTTTCGAATGATATATATCCTCCCATGGCTATCTTTAGGTAAGCGTATGAATAGTAAACTCTGCTGTCAAGGAAGTCGTGAATGTAAGTGAGGATGAAAGACCCCTGGTATGCAAATTGATAAATGGAGGGCAGTGTCTCCAGATGACAATATATGGATGAATTAAACAGGTAGTGGAGGCAACCAAAGGGGAAGTCTATGTCCGGAGGGTATATCCCTACAGAACTACACACCTCGAAGCTTGCCAAGTTAAATTGCTTGGTGAGGTCACGGTTGGTAGGCAGTACTGCAAAAGTGTGGGCAGTTTTGGCACAGAATAGGGAGACAAAGATGTCGGTGGATGGTTGCTGGAGCAAGTGACCTATAGTAGGGATGGTGGAAAGGGCATCACATCATCCTGCCTCCTCCAAAGGGCACCAGTGTTCTACTTCGTTCTGTCAGACACGATAAACTTGAAACTGGTGGGGGGTGGAAAGCATACTCCATGCAGTCCGGAGGATTAAAGAAACCTTGTGGGACCGGGGGAATGTTTTCTTGATTGTTGAGAGGGTTGTCCTCTACGTAAGGCCCCAGAAGGGGAAGAGCGGTAATGGGGGGAAGTCCAGGTGGTGGAGACAGGGCCAGAATAAGTGGGAGAGATTGGGGAAGGGAAAGTAGTTGGATGTCGGGAGTGTGAGGCTCCGGAGAACCAGTGGTTGGGATATTGTCGGACACTTGATGAGTCAACTGGTCAGTGCCAGTTGAGAGAGACTGTCCAGATGTCAAGACTCACTGTTGAACTATCCAGTTCAAGAGCGAGGGATAAGCTCGAAGATGAGTCAATAGATGTCCAAGACAGCATGGGCAAGAAGTAGAGTCCACAACAGTAACAAATACCAGAGAGGTATAGTTACTGGAAGAGTTGAGCAGGTACGCAGAGATGAGGCCAGAATGGTCACAAGGGGACAGTCCTTAAAGGAGTATCCCAGGGATAGAGAGTGCCATAAACAAATGGACAGTCTGAGGACTGTCCACTACTTTATTGAGCGCTTATATACTACAAGAGAACTGCTAAATAGGGAACAAGTCATAACCTTGTTATCAAGCACAATAGAGTGATGAGTAAGAAGTCGGATGTGCTTACTGAGCATGCTCAGTCATGCTCAGTAAGCTGCTGAGTAAGAAGGCTTCTCTTGATGAGTAAGAGCTTTCACTGTCCACGTGTTCACTGCTTTAGTGCATGTGTGAGCACCTGATTCATTTTCTGTTAGTTAGTTTAGGGCCAGTCATTTGAGGACTTGTAGTTTGGTTAGGGAATAGTGTTATCTTATAAGGCCCTTATATAGTTCTATTAGGGTCCTTAGAGTCGACCCTAATACTTCTATTAAGGTCCTTAGTATTGCCTTATAGTTCATTCTATAGTTATTAGAGTTGGTCTAATAACGCGTTGTAGGGTCTTTGACACTAGGTTAGTGCCTATTGTAGAGCACCTAGAGTCATCCTAAAGGGTCCCTAGGAAGGCCCTAATACTGTCCTTTATTGCTAGAAGGGTTGCCATTAAGTGGGGCTTGCTGTATGTCAATTGTGCCGAGAATTGCTCCTGTGACAATGCACATGCGATATTGTGGACACCTCTACTTACCCCTTTTGCTCGTGTAAACAGGGTGACACCATAGAGGCTGGGTTTCCTCCTATAAGGAAGGGTCCTTCAAGGGCCCTCTCGAGAGAATGGTTCATGACACATCTTGTCAAGACTCACTGTTGAACTATCCAGTTCAAGAGCGAGGGATAAGCTCGAAGACAAGTCGATAGACGTCCAAGATTGCATGGGCAAGGAGTAGAGTCCAGAGTAGTAACAAATACCAGAGAGGCACTGTTACTGTAAGAGTAGAGCAGTCACGCAGAGAAGAGGCCAGGATAGTCACAAGGGGACAGTCCTTAAAGGAGTATCCTAGGGATGGAGAGTGCCATAAACAAATGGACAGTCTGAGGACTGTCTGCTACTTTATTGAGCGCTTATATACTACAAGAGAACTGCTAAATAGGGAACGAGTTATAACCTTGTTATCAAGCACCTTGGAGTGATGAGTAAGGAGTCGGAGTACGCTTACTGAGCATGCTCAGTCATGCTCAGTAAGCTGCTGAGTAAGAAGGCTCCTTTTGATGAGTAAGAGCCTTCACTGTCCACGTGTTCACTGCTTTTAGTACACGTGCAAACACCTGATTCATTTCCTGTTAGTTAGTTTAGGGCCGGTCATTTGAGGACTTGTAGTCTGATTAGTGGAATAGTGTTATTCTATAAGGCCTCTTGTATAGTTCTATTAGGGTCCTTAAAGTCGACCCTAATATATCTATTAAGGTCCCTAGTATTGCCTTATAGTTCGTTCTATGGTTATTAGAGTTAGTCTAATAACGCGTTGCAGGGTCTTTGGTACTGTGTTAGTGTCTATTGTAGAGCACTTATAGTCGTCCTAAAGGGTCCATAGGAAGGTCCTAGTATTGTCTTTTATTGCTAAAAGGGTTTCCTTTAAGTGGGGCTTGCTGTATGTCGATTGTGCCAAGAATTGCTCGTGCGACAATGCACGCGCGATATTGTGGACACCTCTACTCACCCGTTTTGCTCGAGTGAACAGGGTGACACTATAGAGGCTGGGTTTCCTCCTATAAGGAAGGGTCCTTCAAGGGCCCTCTCCAGAGAATGGTTCATGACACATCTGGAATGTGGAATTACCAAATACAAGTGCCTACTTTCCCTGAAGAAGAACCCAAGTTCACAAACATTGCTGTTATCATAAACCATTTCCCAGAGAGGGTCCTTCAAGGACCCTTACTTAGTAGAGGAAACCCAGCCTCTATGGTGCCACCCTGTTCACACAGACAAGAGGGGTGAGTAGAGGTGTCCACAATATTGCATGCACATTGTTGCATGAGCGATTCTCGGCACAATCAACATACAGCAAGCCCCAGTTAATGGCAACCCTTTTAGCAATAAAGGATGGTATTACAGCCTCTCTAAGGACCTTTTAGGATGACTCTAAGTGCTCTATAGAAAGCACTAACACAATACTAAAGACCCTGCAATGCATTATTAGACTAACACTAATAACTATAGAACAAACTATAAAGCAATACTAAGAACCTTAATAGAAGCATTAGGGTCAACTCTAAGGGCCCTAATAGAACAACATAAGGGACCTTATAAGTAACTCTATTCCCTGAACCAAACCACAAGTCCTCAAATGACTGGCCCTAAACTTACCAACAGTAAATGAATCAGGTACTTTGCATGTTTACTCAAGCAGTGAACACATGGACAATAAAGGCTCTTACTCATCAATAGAAGCCTTCTTACTCAGCAGCTTACTGAGCATGACTGAGCATGCTCAGTAAGCATACTCCAACTTCTTACTCATCCATCCATTGTGCTTGATAACAAGGTTATAACTTGTTCCCAATTAGGCAGTTCTCTTGTAGTATATAAGTTCTCAATAAAGTAGTGGACAGTCTTCAGACTGTCCATTTGTTTATGGCACTCTCTATCCCTGGGATAATCCTTTAAGGACCATCCCCTTGTGATCATTCTGGCCTCTTCCCTGCATAATTGCTTGATGCTCCCAGTAACCATACCTCTTTGGTACTTGGTACTGCTCTGGACATTACTTCTTGCTCAAGCCATCTTGGACATCTATCGACTTGTCTTCGAGCTTATCCCTTGCTCTTGAACTGGATTGTTCAACAGTGAGTCTTGACAGCTGTGCTAATCTTCCTAAATACTGAAGATTTATTAAACCCATGTGTTGATGAACAAATCTACAATGCTTTTAGACTAGTAACAATCAGCATATGAACAAAATCAACAACATCTTCCAAGTTAGCAACATCTGAAACATCTCTGAAGATGCTGGATGAACTTATCCCTCCTCAATTCTTGAAATGGTGAAATGTCTTTGATGAACAAGCTTCCCAAATGCCTTCCTGCTCACCAACCATGGGACCATGCAATCAATTTGAAACCAAGAGCCACCCAATGCAACTGTGGCATTTATCAACTTCCTCCCAAGAAATTACAAGCCCTTAAAGAATATCTGGATGAACACTTGAAAAGAGGCACCATCCAACCATCAAAAGCACCTGTTGCTTGTCCATTCTTCTTTGTAGAAAAAAAAGGAGGAACACTACAACCAGTACAAGATTATAGAGCACTCAACACAGCAACCATCAAGGACGCATACCTGTTACCCTTGATTCCAGAACTAAGACAAGGCAATGAACACCTTGTAGCATTCAAGACCCTATTAGGACTTTTCAAACCCCTAATAATGACATTTGGTCTCTGCAACACCCCAGCTACCTTCCAACACTTTATGAACACTATCCAAGTGGAATATATCACTACAGAACATGTGGTAGTTTATCTTGACAACATACTGATCATGGCACAAACCTTGGATGAGCTAGACAATTGGATGCACAAAGTCTTGAAGACACTCCAAGATCATGACTTATATCTAAAACCAGAGAAATATGCTTTTCAACAAACCTCCATTAGTTACCTAGGTATCAATATTTCCAAAGGACAAATAGCTACGGATTGAGAGAAGCTGGTGGGCATC
>JAGFNK010000861.1:0-19763 GCA_025769875.1 Russula earlei | reverse complement strand
TGGTGTTCGAAAGGACTTGTACCATTCGACAGATTTACACACGATGTTAGATACCAATCATTAGCAAGCCAAGGAGGGAGAAAGTCGACAAGAAGAAAAAAGGCACAAGTCTTCTTTCAACGTCGACGGCTTGCCAAACTGTGTAGCAGTTGACTTGTCGATGTTAAAGCAGATTGGTCATCCGGATGCGGTTCAACATCTCCAGCTCCTGCAGCTCCATAGTCGGCTTCTTTGGAGGCAGAATTGTGGATTCAGATCTGTCACAATCCTAGTGCCAAAGAGTTCAAATCAGTCACATGAAATCGTTCGCGCTGACGACGAACGCATCGCGTACAGATGGACGGATGTTTCTCCGTCGTCGTCGAGACCATGGCCCCTGCTGCTCAAGCGGAACCACTGCATAACTTAGCGCGCCTTACTCGTGCTCGCAGGCATTCTATGCCCAATGGTGTCCAGCCCATGCTCGCCTCTTCCCAGAAGGTACTCGGCACGTCGAGAACGTTGCGCCCGAGCACGAAGTCGCGGCGCAACGTGAAGAGTTTCCCAGTGAGCGGCATCGCGTCGCGTCGCGAGAGTGCTAGTGCGCGCGTGCGTGGCAAGGCTTGCGTGCGCGGATGTTGGAGGATGGTATGTGCTTGCGATTCGTAGTGTGCGAGGAGTGTCGACGTGCAAGCGCATGCGCGAGTGAGAGCGTGAGAAGGTGCGACGGGGATTTGAATGCTACCAAAGACAGTGTGAATGCTTTTTCTCCCACGGAAAGGAGATGAGCTAAACTCACTGAAAAAAACGTTGTAAATGCGCGGATAGCCAATCGTTGAATCATACTACGACGAGGTATAGTGCTGAACCAAGAAAGGGGGGGCAGAATTACTTAATGCAAAATGACATTCCTCAACTTTCCATTCGCTCTCGACACGTGCACCTTTGAGTGTGCCTGCACCATGGACGTCCTCGAGGATATTGCGCTCCTGCATCTTGTGGAATCCAAAGAAGACAGCGACTCCATACTTAAAGAACACGATCTCGGCCACGTCGCCACCGGTGTTCTGGGCTCGCCCACTGGCACAAAGGAGGAGCTGGGCTGGGGCTATGCGACGCGAGCAAAGGGGTGTCCACGCGCTGGCCACGTTCACGCGACTCGCCGTCGACCTCGCTTTCCTCGGGTTCGTGCATGGGCCGTTCGATGGGTGGCTCGCTCGTCAAGCTCCGCGCGATATAGCCATCATGCGATACGAATCCATCCTCGGGTGCGCGTCCCGGGAAGAAGTATGAGCCCGGGTAGCCGTCTTCTTCAGCCTGAGACCTGTGCGACGGAGTGGGAACCGAGGAGCGCACTGTAGCCGCGGGGCCGCAACCAGGAAGCAACGGGAGGTGATACATTTGGCCAGCCCCACGTGTACTGTGCAAGGGACGGGGGCAAGGGGGAAAAGTTGAAGGACAAGGGGTCGACGAGGAACGTACGACATAGAGAGCCTCATCAAACGAACGAGGGACAACATTGTGCTCGCGCTTGAGAAAGTTGGCAAGCAGGTTCATGCGAAAGCCATCCGCGAGCCAGTAAGCGGTGATGCGGCGGCACCCAGCTCGGCGGCGCTCTGCCTTGGTCATGCGTTCCGTGGTGCTCCTATGCTCGCGCATGCGCACGCCTGCGTCTGTCTCGTAGCGATGGATCTCGTCATCTTCGCCTTGTTCTGCGGTTCTGCGGGGGGGGGGTCTGGGGGTCGGACAGGAGCTCGACGAGTCTTTGATGAGTCTTTGAGGTACGCTGGGTAGCGGCGGCTTTGGGAGCTCCAGTAGGAAGAGATGATTTACGCAGATATGGGGAGGGTGAGCAGGCGTGGGGGGATTGCTGCCAGTAGATTCCAGACGACTCCAAATTGAGCAACCATATCCAAATCTGGCACTTCAAAGTGGCTCGAAACGGCTTGAGCTGTTTCTGAGGAACCAGTGCAATTGTTTATGAGTGACCCTTGGGTCAAGATGGATATAGAGATAAAAAATATGAGGTACAGGACCACAACGGTAACTGGATCCTACTGAGGATAGCAGAAAGGGACGAGGTGAGATTCCAGACGCAGAGTCAAGAGTGGCTGACAACTCTCCAATACGAGCAACCATACCCAAATCTGGCACTTCAAAACGGCTCGAAACGGCTCGAAACGGCTCGCGCTGTTTCGAGCCGCGAGCCATTGAATGGCTTACCTCGGCTCAGATACGGCTCCGGCTCGGCTCGAAACGGTTTCGAGCCGAGCCGGCGACAGCACTACTCAAACCACATCCACCTCTTCCATTTCATCAACTCTTAACCCACACACACCATCCACCATCTACTCTTCGCCTCTCCCTTCCTCCCCTAAGAGTCTCTCTTCACTCTACTGAGAAGAGCTCTCCTCCTTTAAAGACCTACCTTCCTCTACCTCTCTCTTTGTGTTGTTCAAGGTCTCTGATGGACTTGAACGCATATAGCTAGTGGAACCAGCCCTAGTCTATCCCATTACAAACTTACCCTATCTTCTCAATGGACTGAGTTGTACTAGGAAGGGTCTATTGGCCATAACATGTTTAGCATAAAACACTTTGACCACTGCAGGGATCCTTACTCTTATTACATGGGAACCGGCCTGTTTCTTGAACACATCTCTACTATTGACTTGTCTTTATGCTTGCAAACTGACACAGCTAGTTACTGTGACACTTTTACTAGTCTCTCATTTTGTTAGTCAGAGATCTGCACACTGCCTATGCGTCTATTTCCCAGCCTGCTGCTGTCTTCCCTCTCCCTTTCTACATCCACACCCCCTTGCTCCTCTACCTTGCATCTGCCATCCAATCTCTCCAATCATCCCACCCGCAATCGCGTTCAGCAGCGCCATCAGCACCCAAGCAACCACCCACCAGCACTCTCCCTATCCCCCCTCCAGCCTCTCCTTTGCATTGTCTCCCCCTCATATCGCGACTCAACCACACCTCTTGTCACCACACCTGGCCTCAGCCATCCTTCACAAATCACCACATGCCACTACCACAGCCACTGGAGACCATGACTCAATATCTCATGTTGTCCAGCTTTGGTCCCCTTCTTATGTCTAGATTTTCCTTTCATATGCCTGTCTTTTGTGCTTTTCCTGTCCCTTAGCCTTAGTTCCCACCTGTATATGCTACCATCTTGAATAAAGTTGCCCTGTTGTCCTCTTATCATCTGTGTGAACCTGAGTGCAGTTGAATGAACAAACACATTCTTGCATTCCTGCTAGGTGCTCCTCCCAGTCAAAAACAATATGTGGCTGCCTCAAGATAGCCCATGGGTACAACATGAGGGCAAAATAATAGATATTGACCATGAGTTTGAGTTGTAATTCATCTAATACACATGTGGAGGTGGCTTGAGTCCAGCTCCACCAATTCTCACTCAAATCTCATGAAGACAATGGGGCTGCCTAGCCCTCATTCAGGCAATTCAGGGACAATAGGTTTCATATAAATTGAAGGGTCTTTTGAGTTAGATATTCATCCCGCACGTTTGAGGGGGTTTTCTGCACCAATTTGGGTGGAATTCAAGCTCCACCAAGTGTGCTGAAAACAGCAATAATTTCTTCCATAGTTCTTGAGTGACTTTTGCTGTGAATTGGGGGCCTCTGTCAGATATTATTTGAGCCAGGAGGCCTACTCTTCTCCAGACATTATTCATGATTAGTGTTGCTGTTTCTTCTGCTGTGATCATTTTGTGACAAGGGGATGATGATTATTGCTTTGCTGAATCAGGTCTACTGACAACCAGGAGGCTGTCAAAGCCCTGTGAAATTGGTAGGTCTGTGATGAAGTCCTATGGTGATGCTCTTCCATACTTCTCCAGCCAGGGTGATTGGTACAAGGGGTGTATTTGTCTTTGGGTGGTTCTTTGTGCTTTGGCATATTGCACATCCTTCTACATAACTCTTGACTGTATGTTAACATTCCTGGCCACTAGTAGTTTCAGCTGATCAGTTCGTAAGTTTTCCTTTGGCCAGGGTGTCCTGTGGCAAGGGAATCGTGGTGTAGTTTGAGACTTTTCTTTCATAGGGTGTCATTGTTTGGGATGTAGACTTTTCCATTGAATAATATTAGTCCAGTCCCCGAGGTTCCAATCTTGGAGAACCTTGGTTACACTGGTTGGGAAATCAACTTATGTAAATGACAAAACTATAACATTTTGAAAAACAAAATTTATTATTTTCATACAAATTTGTAGCAAACAATCTGTGAAAATTAGTTTTATATTTTGTTACAATAAATTCCTGTTACAAAATGATGAAATAAGTAAATAGTATTGACAAGATTTTAGGACATACATTATATTAAAAACATTTTAACTTATTTTAAAATCTTGGATGAAACAAAATTGTGAAAAAATCACAACTGCAAAATTTGGGTTTATGAAAAAGGTGGAATAAAATTGTGAAATTTTTGATATTTTTGAAAAAGTTTTATGACTTGAATAAAGATGTTAGGGAGATAAAGTTTTGTTATTATCATTGATGAGAACAAAATCTAGCCCTAAAGAAAACATAATATTATCATTTTTAATGAAGAAGATTTTTGAATACATTCACAATTTTGTTAAAGGAAACATTTTGACAAAACAGAATATGAAATCCTAAGTTGTTTCATCATTTTGTCATTGGAATAAGATGTCAGGAAGATAAAGTTTTGTTATAATCATTCATGACAACAAAATCTAGCATTTTAGAAAACATAATGTTAACATTTTTCATGTTTTGAATACATTCACAATTTTGTCAAAGGAAAAATTGTGACAAAACTGAATATGACATCCTAAAGATGTTTTCATCATTTTGTTTATAACATTTAGATATATTATGGTCAATTCTGAATGATGCTGGACATCTACACCACAAAAAGAGGCTATAAAGTTTGAGCCGAGCCATGACAGCACAAGTGACACAACTTTATGGCCTCTTTTTGTGGTGTAGATGTCCAGCATCATTCAGAATTGACCATAATATATCTAAATGTTATAAACAAAATGATGAAAACATCTTTAGGATGTCATATTCAGTTTTGTCACAATTTTTCCTTTGACAAAATTGTGAATGTATTCAAAACATGAAAAATGTTAACATTATGTTTTCTAAAATGCTAGATTTTGTTGTCATGAATGATTATAACAAAACTTTATCTTCCTGACATCTTTATTCCAATGACAAAATGATGAAACAACTTAGGATTTCATATTCTGTTTTGTCAAAATGTTTCCTTTAACAAAATTGTGAATGTATTCAAAATCTTCTTCATTAAAAATGATAATATTATGTTTTCTTTAGGGCTAGATTTTGTTCTCATCAATGATAATAACAAAACTTTATCTCCCTAACATCTTTATTCAAGTCATAAAACTTTTTCAAAAATATCAAAAATTTCACAATTTTTATTCCACCTTTTTCATAAACCCAAATTTTGCAGTTGTGATTTTTTCACAATTTTGTTTCATCCAAGATTTTAAAATAAGTTAAAATGTTTTTAATATAATGTATGTCCTAAAATCTTGTCAATACTATTTACTTATTTCATCATTTTGTAACAGGAATTTATTGTAACAAAATATAAAACTAATTTTCACAGATTGTTTGCTACAAATTTGTATGAAAATAATAAATTTTGTTTTTCAAAATGTAATAGTTTTGTCATTCACATAAGTTGATTTTCCCACCAGTGTTAGTCATCTTGGTCCATTCTTCATGATAATTGTTAATGAGTTAGATACTTCTGGGTCATAATCTTTACTAGAACGTAGTTGTTATTGAAGGTCTTGGTCACCAATTGGTTCTGTGGTAGAGGTGTGTGTTGCTCTAACTTTGAAAAATTTGTCATCCAGGAGCACCTTTCCATTGTTTTCATTTTGTATCCCCTCTTTAAAGTCTGGCCACCTGGACAGACCATCTGCTTTATTCATGGTTCCTGGGTGATGTGTGATAGTGAAGTCAAAATTGCTTAGGAGGAGTGCCCACTGGGCCTGTCATTGAGTAAGTTTCTGTTTTGTCATGAAGTAAGTCAAATTGTTGTGGTCTGTCCACAGGTCTACAGGATATGTGGTGCCTTCAAGATAATGTCGAAAATGTTAGAGAGATGAGACGATTGCAAGGAGTTCTTTATCATATATCATATAGTTGCATTGTGCAGGGTCCAGAGACTTTGAGAAATAGGCTACTGGGTGATATCTGTTAAGTTCATTGGTTTGTTTGAGAATTGAGCCAACTGCAAAGTCACTCGCATTGCAGATAAGTCAGAATGGTTTGGTGTAGTTGGGTAGTGCAAGGACTGGGGCTGTGGTGAACATGTAGATTAGGCCCATGATACCAACCGAGAATTCTTGAACTTCGAACTTGAACTTGAATTTCAGGATTTTCCGGGAGTGACTGGTGTGACCAGTGTGATATAAGTGACATCGCATATATGATAAACTAATAGGTTTTTTTTTAATATGAGTTTTTATTCGCTTGTGATTTGCATATTTGCTTGTGATTTGCATATTCGCGTATTGTGATCGCAGCCGTGACTGGGAACTGACTCAGTCCGCTTGTGTCCGCTGAATGTTGCCGAGGCATACTGTAGGGCCCAGGATCCATGCACGCGGAGCGAGAGATTTTTGAAGAGGAAATGGAAAATCTTTTTTTGAAAAAAATACTATTCAATAACACGTTCTGCGTGGTCCCTCTGAATTCTCTGATACTGCTCCCACATGTCATCAGCAATTTTATCTCGCCTGATATTTGCTCGCTCCCTCTCACGCTGCGTCACAGGGCCTGTTCCAAGTTCACCAGCCAGCGCTTCCTCTTCTTGTGCGTCCATCTGGAGGTCAGCCACTTGGTCGTCAAAGGTGCCAATCTCCCTAGAGTCATATGCGCGAATAAGATTGTGAAGTGCTGCGAGCGCACATGGGATGCGTGCTTGAACTCCCATGTCATACTCGCGGGGTTGTGAGAGAATCTTGAAACGCCGCTTGAGAATTCCAAAAATGCGTTCAATGACATTGCGAGCTTGGGCATGACGCAAATTGAACAGCTCCTTGGGTGTGCGTGGCCTAGGACAAACATCAGTAAGACAACTTGAAAGTAAGACAACAAAGACTCACCTTGTGCGAGCACGGCCCCATTCAGCTAGATGGTACCGCACGCCTCGATAAGGGGTGAGAAGTACATCTGACGAGGCAAAACCCGCATCACCAAGATAATACTTCCCCCTTGGGACACAAAGATCAGAATGATGTGCTGCGTGAAAAAGTGTCGCGTCAGCAGTGGAACCCTCCCAACCAGTCAGCAGGTAGGTGAAGCGGAGGTCGAATGAGCATCCCATGAGGCAGTTCTGCGTGAGACCTCCTTTGCGGTTCCTTGCCGCATCACGCTCTGCAGCAGTGGCAAAACAGTCGATATGTGTACCATCGATAGCACCCAGCGCGTCCTTGAGAAATGGAAAGAATTTGGGGTTGCTTTGGATGAAGGGGTGAGGGGGTGAATCGGCATCGGGAAGGCGCACAAATGTGGTGTAGAAGGGAGGGCTCGAGAGAACGCCTAGAATTTTTTTAAAATACCTAGCTATCCATCAGACGACATCTGAAAGAAACCTGAGAGATACTTACTTTGAAATGGTGCGGGGTGACCGCTGAAAACGCTCTCCGACATGTGTCGATGGCAGCCCTGTGACAGCTGTATAAAGGAAGATAGCAATTTGTTCTTCGACTTGGACGTGTCGTGATGATGAGATACCAAGTCGTTGGAGGATCCGCTGGAGGATGATAAATACTTTTTTATGCACCCCAAGCTCAGTCCGAATGCGCTCTGGATGGCCAGTGAGTAGGTCCTCAACCCACTTAGCCCCAGTGTATGAAGATGTGTGATATGGGATAGGAGGACGATAGAGGGGTTCAAGGAGCTCAAGTAATGCTTGGCAGCAAAGTAGGAGAACAGTTGACATATTTAACATGACATAGAGCCGTTGGTGCCGTTGGCGTCGCCATTGTACCCATTGCTGATGAGGGTTATCAGGCATCTTGAGCGAGGGAGGGGACAACAACGGGGACAAAGCGTGCAACTTTTTGACAGAAATTTTTTTTGGCACATCACATGTAATTTCACAATGTGTGAAATATTTATTTGGATACACATACATGACACAACAACACAAATCATCGCTTACGCTCGCTTCACTTTCTCCACCAGATTACATATGTATCCACGTGCAAACTCACGTGATGACTCCATGGATATGAGCGCGAGGTAGCCATCCACCTCTCCGATGCCGCAATTGGCAAACAGGGATAATGCTGGGACAATATCATCAGTTGGCAACCAACAACCATTTGTGATATCCTTGATATCACTGCCAAGGTGTTGGACTGCCAGTGTCCGGCGTGCATACTCGGGAAGTGCCAAAAATCCAGGTACAGTATCACCTGCGAGTGTGGGTGCAGGTGCAGGTGCGGGTGCGAGTGCGAGTGCGGGTGCGGGTGCGAGTGCGAGTGCGGGTGTGGGTGCGAGTGCGGGTGCGGGTGCGAGTGCGGGTGCGGGTGCGAGTGCGGGTGCGGGTGCGAGTGCGGGTGCAGGTGCGAATTCAGGCATGGGCGGGGAGAAACCAAGAGAATGGACAGTTGAGTCGAAGACATCAACAACTCTGTTCATGACCGCTGTAACACCCATGACAGCAGACGCCATGGTGTCACCCCTCTGTTTTTTAGCTGAAGATGTTTCGGTCATCAGGATATCGTCAATGCGAGGTGATTTACGCTTGTTGGTTACGAAGTCGAATGAGGTATTTGATGGTGAAGTCAATGCCCTCCTGCTGCCGCCGACTTGAGACAAATCGGGGGTCAGGTGAGCAGGAGTAGGTGGCTGGGATGGAGCATGCTCAGCACGAGGTGTTGGCTGGGATGGAGCATGCTCAGCACGAGGCATTGGCTGCGAAGCCCGGTATGCGTGTTTGCCTTTGGTTTTTGTTCCTACAAGAGATTCCATGGCCTCGCAATGTGGCCAGCCCTTGTGGTGGAACTTCTTGACCGCTGGTTTGTCCTACTAAAGTAAGATATTGTCGACAAATCAGGAGTTACAGACGCACTGCAACCAGCTCATCATACACTGCCTGATTTTGATTTTCTGCTGATATGTCCATTCCTGTCACATCATCCCAAGCCATGCCAGACTTATTTTTGATCGCTGAAATGGTGTCCCAGTCGGTCTTCATCTAGTTGAACGGTGTCAGTGTTGAGGTGTAGTCAAAAGAGGAAACACGTACCCTTTGCCACTTCGTCTTGCACGAGCTCAGAGTTTTGAAGCCACCCTTCTTACAAAGGGACCTAATTTGACTGGCCGCCTCATTGAAGACTTGATCCTTGAACATAGCGTTGGACGTCATTTGGTCCTTGTGCTCCAAGAGGAAGTTTAAGAACTCGGCTTCCTCCTCAGTCGTCCATCTTGCCTTGATATCTGCTCGGGTTTCTTCTGCAGAGGAATCAGAGCTTCTTGACGAGCGGGTCTGCATGGGAGGTGATGATCAGGATCAGGAAAATAAAGTGTGGGGTGACGCCGAAGTGAAGGTGAAAAGAAGGTACTGACAAAGGGCTTACACATGTGCAATCACACACAAATATGCGAATACACGAATATGCAAATCAGAAGCGAATATGCAAATCACAAGCGAATATGCAAATCACAAGCGAATAAAAACTCATATTAAAAAAAAACCTATTAGTTTATCATATATGCGATGTCACTTATATCACACTGGTCACACCAGTCACTCCCAGAAAATCCCGAAATTCAAGTTCAAGTTCGAAGTTCAAGAATTCTCAGTTGGTATCATGGGCCTTAATGTTCTAAATGCTTGTTCATCTCCTGTTCCCCATATAAAGGGGTTTTCTTTCTTGGTTAAGTTAAACAGAGGTTGTGCAATTTGTGAGTATTGGTGGATGTATCATCTATAGAAATTGCAAAATCCCAGAAATGCTTGTACTTCTGTAACATTTGTTGGGGTAGGCCATTTTGTAATGCCCACAAGTTTGTCTTGATCCATAGATATTCGTCCTTGGGAAATATTGATGCCTAGGTAACTAATGGAGGTTTGTTGGAAAGTGCATTTCTTGGGTTTGAGATATAAGTTGTGATCCTGGAGTGTCTTTAGAACCTTGTGCGTCCAATCATCCAGTTCGTTCAAGGATTGTGCCATGATTAATATGTCATCAAGGTAGATGACCACATGTTCAGTGGCGATGTATTCTGCTAGAATAGTGTTCATGAAGCATTGGAAGGTGGCTGGAGCATTGCAAAGGCCGAACATCATTATTAGAGGTTCAAAAAGTCCTAGTGGTGTCTTGAATGCTGCAAGGTGTTCATTGCCTTCTCTTAGACGAATATTGTTATATCCCCAATGTACGTTGAACTTGGTAAAGTAATGAGCTCCTTGGAGTTTGTCAATTAGTTCAGGAATCAATGGTAATGGGTATGCATCTTTGATAGTTGCTGTGTTGAGTGCTCTGTAGTCTGGTACTGGTCGTAGTGTTCCTCCCTTCTTTTCCACAAAGAAGAATGGGCTAGCAACTGGTGCTTTTGATGGTCGGATGGTGCCTCTTTTCAAATGTTCATCTAGGTATTCTTTCAGGGCTTGTAGTTCCTTGGGAGTAAGTTGATAAATGTCACGATGTGTTGAGTGGCTCCTGGCTTCAAATTGATTGCATGGTCCTGTGGTTGGTGAGCAGGAAGGCATTGGGAAGCTTGTTCATCAAAGACCTTTCGCCATTTCAAGAATTTAAGAGGGATAAGTTTGTCTAGTGCTTTTAGGGGTGTTTCTGAGGTTGCTAACTTGGTAGACATTGTTGATTTTGCTTGTATACTGATCATTACTAGTCTAAAAGCATTGTAGATCTGTTCATCAACACATGGGTTCAATAGTCCTTGAGTATCTGGGAAGATTAGTGCAGCATGCTTGCAAACTTGGGTTCTTCTTCTTCAGGGAAGGTAAGCACTTGTATTTGGTAATTCCATGTTCCAGATGCAGATGCAATGGTTATGCTTGGGTGTGTGGTAAGACATGTCGGAGGGCAGTTCCTTAGTGTAATTGTATCATTTGCCCAGCCGATATCTGGGTCATGGTGTTGTAACCAATTGGTTCCTAAGATTATGTTGTGGTCTCCAATGTTAGTGACAAGGAATTCTGCTTGTTCATCATGAGTAGCACCTGCATGTGCTTGAATACAAAGTCTTTGGATTGTGCTAAAACATATTAGTCCATTGGCATTTTGTGTTCCGTCTACATTTTGTGCTGGCAAGGGTTTGGTCATTGCTTGGAGGTGCAGGTGGTATTTCTGTGTGAATTGTTCATGAATTATCATTCCTTCTGCTCCACTGTCAAGTAGAGCTTTTGCACCGATTTCTTTGCCACTTATCTTCCCCACAATGGTAACTTTCAAGGTGATGGATGGGGAGCAAATATTCTTGGTAAAAACTTTGGGGTAGTTGATTTCTCTTTGTATCATACTGATTTGGACCATGTTCCTTTTTGGTGCAAAAGGGGGTCAATTAAAAATCCATAGGAGCAGATCTAGGACGAGGAATTGAGTCTGCAAGGGTTTCTCTCCAAGTTGTTAATGATGTGACAGATACAGGTTCTTCTTGCATACGTTCAGTATTTTTGTGCTGGATGGTAGTTGCCCTAACTGTTTGGGGGCGAGATCCTTGCCCTTACATCCTAGGGCTGCTTTCTTTGCTCTAGACTGGTTTGCCATATGGTTCATTTTTCCACAATAGTAACAGAGGTTGCTCTTGCGTCGAATTCTTTCTCTGCATCTGTGAGGGGTTTTCTTTCACTCCTGGATTCCCAGGGGCATTCATTGGGTTCTCCCTGGTACAAGTTAATTTCCAGTGGATTATCTGATCCTTGAGTGTTTAATCCTCAGGTGCATACTTGAGAATGTCCCCCTTGAAAGGCTGTGGAGTTATATAGGTGGAATAGGTTGTCGAATTCCCTTGTGGCTTTGACAAGGGCTGCAAGTGTAGTTGGTGTCGGTGTAATTCCTGGTATCTTTTGATGTAGGGCTGGATTAATATTCTTTCTGAATGCATACATCTTTGTTTTTTTCATCAGTGGTGGCACGTGTCAAGACACGTACTGCTGATCACTAAGGACTCAGGAGCAGGTGGGCAAGGGTTGGAACAGATAATATGCGGCAAAGGCGGCGTTGAACAAGAGGACGAGCCAAACGACAAGGAGGTACCAGATAGGGACTGGTAGGTGTTGCAAGAGACAAAGGTGAAGGATGGAGGCAAGTGTAGTGAGAGGGCTTTAAACAAGGCAGTCATTGAAGAGTACCTTGGAGGCAAGGGGAATCTTTAGACTGAGCGGTTGTGGGGGAGTACCCAGGAAGATGAGAGTATCACAAATGGACAGTCTGACAACTGCCATGCTTCATTGGGGCTTATATACAGTGTACAGGGTCAATTACAAAGAACTGGAACTATTCTAGACCCTTTGGTACCATCCAATAGGACTACAGAGGCATAAACTTCCTTGTGTCAAGTTTCAGGCTTACTGAGCACATTACTGATCATTGTGGAGCGATGACATCATTATGATGTCACTGTGGAGCGCTTAGTGAGTCTATGAGGTCACTGTGGAGTTGCTCAGTCAGCCATGATGTCATTGGAGCCTTGATGACATCAGATGAGTTATGCAACAGTTTCTAAGAGTTTGTGCCGCTGTTTTGGGTTCTTGGTGGCTGGGTGACCATGTGGTTGCCACGTGATGATTACCTGATTAAGAAACAGGTGTCTGGTCATGTTATAGTGTCTTTGCAATAGTGATATCTTGTACCGCAGGAGGGGTAGCCCAGGAAATGGAAGGGAGTTGGCGATGTAGAGTGAGAGAGGTCTCTCTTGAGTGAAATGGGACAATCTACGGCCAGGACCTGGCCTTGGTTCGTAACAGCATGTGATGCATGGTGTGACCATTTCTGATACCATTCATTATTGCCATTTTCAGCGCACTTGGCGGAGCTTGAATTCCACCCAAATCGGTGCAGAAACCCCCTCAAACATGCGGGATGAATATCTCCCTCAAAACAGCTTCAATTCATATGAAAATTATTGTCCCTGAATCGCCTGAATGAGGGCTAGGCAGCCCCATTGTTTTCATGAGAATTGAGTGAGAATTGGTGGAGCTGGACTCAAGCCACCTCCACATGTGTATTAGATGAATTACAACTCAAAATCATGGTCTATATCTATTATTTTTCCCTCATGTTGTACCCAGTGGGCTGTCTTGAGGCAGCCCCATAGTGTTTTTGACTCAAGTGTTGTGGTGTGCAACATTGTTTTCAGTGGTGATTGGGGACGGCCAGCCACTCATTGCCCCTCTTACCTCTCCACTTCTGACCATACCCATACCCTGCACCCAGCCCCTCTCCAGCCTCTGTCCCTACATCATGCACCATCGCCTCCACCTCGCCTGCCTTGCCCATCATCCCTGCAGTTCCTACCTCGTCTGCCATTCCCGTCACCTCGTTCACCGCCGTCATCTCTGACTCGCCAGCCATCATCGCCTCAGCTCCACCTGCCCTCGCCATCCCCAGCATCGCCCGCATTCAGCCATCGTCGCCACCGTCGTCTGTCCCCGCACCCTTAGCCTCAGCCGTGACATCGCCCTATCGCCACTGTCCCCCATCTTAGCCCAACCAGCTCCCGCGCCCTCAGTGTCGCCTGCTATGGCCACTGTCTCAGCTCCATGCACAACCACCATCTCAACCTCGCCCACCGACGTTTAGCGCCACCCCGCCACTTCAGCCCTCGCAGCCCCATCTGCCACCACCCCCCGCCTTTGTCTCATCCGCTCCCGCGCCCTCAGTCCGTCTTGTCGCCCTCATTCCTCGTCCATTGCCCTCATCCATCGCCACAGTAGCCTCAGTCGTGCCAGCCGCCGACTGTCGCATCAGTCTCTGTCTTAGCCTCACCCGTACTCATCAGTTCAGCCCAGTCCGTCATAGCACCAGCATTGCCAGCTGCCGCCATCTCCACCCTGCCCTCAGCCTCAGCCTTCTCAGCCTCAGCCGCCGCCACCGTGCCCCTAGTTTTGCCAGCCGTCTCCGTCGCCCCAGCTTCAGATCAGTGAACCACCACCACCAACGCTCTTAGCCTTGCCAGCCGCCTAGTCTGGTCAGCTGCCACCGTAGCCTCAGCCTCAGCCACCGACGTCTTAGTGCCACACGCCACTGTCTCCACCACCGTCTCACAAGCCACCGCCGCCATGCCCTTGTCAGCCACCGCCGCTGTCGCCCCTGCATCGCCCTCAGTCGTCGCCTCCGCCCTGTCCACCGTCACTGTTGCACCAGCTCAGTCCGCCGCCACCTTCTCAGTCTCAGCCTCAGTCTTCTCAGTCTCAGCCACAGCTTTAGTAGTTTCGCATGACACCAGCACCGCCGCACTGTCGCAACCCCTCGCCACCAGCACCACCCCAGAAGACCAAGAAGGCCTCAGCCACGAACTTAGCCACGACACACCACAACAGGAGCAGAAGCCGCCGCCGCAGGAGAAGCAGTCACCGACGCCAACAGCACACCGCACACCGCCTCCCACATCGCCTCCCCATCTGTTTGCGCGCTCTCACCCACGTCTGCTGCCAACACCTGCAGTGGAGACAACCCCGCCACCGCTGCCGCAAGACGACAGATCCCACCCCCGCGCGAGCCGCCCCACGCATCCTCTTTCTCGAGTCCGCCACCTACGTCTATATCTACGAACTCACACTCACTGCCTACGCCTTCGCTCCTCGTCCACGCCTGCTGCCACCACCTGCAATGGAGACGACCATGCCACCACCGCCACAAGACAACACCACCACCATGCAGCCGCCATCTTGTCACTGCCGCCCTCATCTCCATCGCCTCCGTTTCCCATCGCCCTCGCCTCTTCCGTCATCGCCATCGCCGATCGCCGCCTTCACGTCTTCCGCAGCACAAGCAGCTGCGACCGCCACCTCAATTCAGACGTGAAAGGCTCAAAACACTCACATTCAGATGCTTGACCGAGGACGGTCAAAGTTTCAAGCCCCCTGGAGGTGTAAGGAAGATTATGGCTGGCCTCGAAATCACATGCGAGAACATGACACGACACGACATGAGACTGACACCTCAGCTCCCTTTCATCCCTTGCCACCTCCCTCTCGTTCCAGGCAGTCCACCAACTGCACACCACAAGCCATCTTGTGTGCGACATCAAGACCTCAATTGCATCGCCCAGCCCTCGCCACCGATCACGCACCCTTGCACACCTTGGCACACTAGACGTGTTCGTGTCTCAAGCCTTTCACGACCGCCTTGACCGTCTCAACCAGTCTTGATTCACTTTCATGCCATTCATCTCTAGTACCTCTCTCCTGTATATAAAAACACCCTAGCTACTCTGTAGTAGAAAGAGTTCAGAATAGGACCCCTCTTTGCAACCCACTCCTCTCTGTCTGTGAAAAACAAGAAGGATGGTCAGAATCAAGAGGCGAGAGGGGTGATGAGTGGCTGGCCGCGACTCCAATCGCACTGGAAACCACATTGCACACCACAACACTTGAGTCAAAAACACTATGGGGCTGCCTCAAGACAGCCCATGGGTACAACATGAGGGAAAAATAATAGATATAGACCATGATTTTGAGTTGTAATTCATCTAATACACATGTGGAGGTGGCTTGAGTCCAGCTCCACCAATTCTCACTCAAATCCCATGAAAATAATGGGGCTGCCTAGCCCTCATTCAGGCGATTCAGGGACAATAATTTTCATATGAATTGAAGCTGTTTTGAGGGAGATATTCATCCCGCATGTTTGAGGGGATTTCTGCGCCGATTTGGGTGGAATTTAAGCTCCGTTAAGTGTGCTGAAAATGGCAATAAATGGTAGCTTTCCTTGGTAATAGGTGTGCATGGTGTTAGCGGAGGCCAAGTTTGCTTCTGCAGGGATGAAATGATCGGCAAAGGCCTTCTTGAAGTCATCCCATGATCCATAGTCTGCTACAGTATGAGCAATGGCTTTAGTGGTCTGTTCTCCAGCCTATGCTCCAGCAGGTGTTCCTACTTTATAGTGGGTTAGTGCAGCGGCAACTTTCTTGCTTTCATCTGTAAAGGTGTCACCATTGATGTAGTAATAATTGGCTAAGGCTGCCCAAAAGGCTTCTGCATTGTTGGCCTTTCCATCAAAGGGTTCTGGGGCAGTTCCTACAAGATGTGGATTGCTTGACATTGTAGGATTCTGGGTTGTTGCGACTGTAACAATTGGTGGAGCTGGACTTTGTAATTGGATTCTAGTTGGAGTGAGTGTTCAAGGGATTGTTTGTGGTACATTGCTGACTGTATGAGGAGTCGGTTGTTGAGTATTTTGTCAGGTGGAGGGTCCTGGAGTAGTGCTTCAAACACTTGGTGTGGTGCCTAGGATAGTGGTAACTTCTTGTGTTGCTCTAGCAGCGAAATCGACTTCTCTGTTGTTGTAGTAAACCCAATGTCTTCTAGAATGGCTCCACTTGACTGGTTTGTCTAGGAAAAGACCTGTGAAGGTGTAGGGATTGAATTCTTGAACATTCTATGCTCCTGGGGCAGCTGCTTTAAGTTGAGCAGTAGTAACTTCATTGTTATTGTCTTCATATAACCAAGTATCTGAAAGATTTCCATGATTGATAATAGATGTTCCTGCGAATTTTCCTTGGTAACAGTGGTCTATGGTGTTGTAGCTGAGATTTTCAAATAAGAGTGGAATTAAGTTTTCTTTGTCATCAGTGATATCTCTTCTAGTGCTCTTAAGTTTAGACAACGGTTATGGTCCAATGGCCATTATTCCAAGGATATGCTATGGTGTAGGCCAGTTCAGTCGAATGGTGTTAGGTCTTCCTTGGTGCTTTTTTATTGTCATTTTCATGTGACCTTGCACTTGCCATTTTTGGATGTCATTTCAAGTGCAAACATAAAACTGCTATATCTCAACAGTTTCTCAACAGATTGCCTTGAAACTTTGACAGTAGAACCTTATATGTTGTATCTAGGTGCAGCTAAAATATGGGAGCCTAATATTTAGTTCTTGAAATGTCAATTTTCGGGTGGTGACATGAGTGCAAAACTTTGAACTGCCATATCTCAACTGTTTCTGAACTGATTGACTTGAAACTTCAACAGTGGGATCCCATGTACTGTATCTAGGTGCAGCCCAAGAGTTGGGGTCTGATTCTTAGTTTTTGAAGTTTCGGTTTTTGGGTGTGATCTGAGTTTGAAATTTCAATCTGCCATATCTCAACCGTTTCTCAATAGATTGCCTTGGAACGTGGACAGTGGGACCTTATATACTGTATCTAGGTGCAGCAAAAATATGGGAGCCTAATATTCAGTTTTTGAAGTTTTGATTTTTGGGTGCTGAACTGTGTGCCAAATTTCATACTGCCATGTCTCAACCATTTCTCAATGGATTGTGTTGAAACTTGGACAGTGGAACCTCATATACTGTAGCTAGATGTTTCACTCATTGGATGTTCATGTTTTGGGGTGCCAACCCCAAGCATGATAATATTACATTATCCCTACAGCTGAATCCATCCATGATATGATATGACTATTACAACTGTACCGTGCGAGAAGGGCACACTTAAGTTCACGGGGCTGGACAAGAACTGAGGGAAGAGTGAAAGAGACAAAATTGAAATGATGACGCAAGGCATGCATCGAGGCAGCAATAGGCATCGGCATGGGTACATGTGCGTGTAGCTTCTTCAGTGATTCTTTGGCCTCACGCGTGTGTGATCTCATTGTCACAAAGGGGGGTGTGCACGTTCTGAGGTGTTGCCATGCATTGGAATGCGGGCTCAGTGTGGGGAAGCAGGAGGGAGGAGTGTGCTTGCATCATGTGTCAAATGTGTCGTCACGATGTGGTGTTGCCAGGCATTGGCCGTGTTGCTGATATTGCTGCTGCTGCTGCTGTTGTTGTTGTTGTTGATCCTGGTGCTGCTGTCATGGCAGAGGCTGAGGCGTGGTCATTTGAGGCAATGGGGTGGCGAGAGGCAAGGGCGTAGGCGATGGCGTTATGGAAAGGTGTGAGCATCTGAGGGGGTGACTTGCGTGTTGCTCATGCTGTCATCTTGTGGGTGTGGTGATGAGTGTTACCGAGTGGTTTGGGGTCCGGAAGATGCCGGAACACCTGAACTATGGACTGCACTGTTTGCATTATGCGTGCGTCAGATCTTGATCGTTTATGTTCCTTGATATCACATTCGGAGCGCGTTGATCGTATCTTTCAGAAGATGTACTGAAGAAGCAATGAGTAGCATTGCTTCTGTCCCAGATGTTCCTGTACCGCCACGTACGTCGATTCCTTGATTGGGGAAGCACTTAATGCTTCCAGCACCGAGATCGTTTACATAGAAGCAACCTCGCTTCTATGAGCCATGTTTTGCTTCTATAGCACCGACCAGTACTACAGTAGCACAAACCTTATCCCTGTAGGGCTATATAAAGCCCCCAGTTGTAACAGTTGAGCCCTAAGCTCGACTTAGTTTGCCAATCCCAAACAGTTGACTCCTACCCCGTTTGCAGAGCCCCTCTCATCTTGTTGTCATACTCTAGAAGGATCTAACACTCCTTCCCCTCCACGAGTATTGCTTGCTTGACTCAAGCATATCTGCATAGGTAGGACGCGTTTATAGACGCGACCATTGATCTTATTTAAGGCACTTTGGAGCCTTAACAATGAGGTCTTCACCACTGCAGGTGATGGCAGCGCTCGTGGGTGAGGTTGTACATATGGATGGGGATGCAGTGGAAGGGGAGGAGTGGTGCAGCATGGTGCTTGCATCGGCGACTTCTCCTGTGGCAACATCGTGGTGGCTGTGTCAAGACATGTACTGCTGATCACTAAGGACTCAGGAGCAGTGGGCAAGGGTCGGAACAGATGATACACAGTGTAAGTGGTGTTGAACAGGAGGTACCAGATGGGGACTGCTAGGTGTTGCAAGAGACAGAGGCGAAGGCTAGAGGCCAGTGTAGCAAGGGGGCTTTAAACAAGGCGGTCGTTGAAGAGTACCTTGGAGGCAAGGGGAATCTTTAAACTGAGCGGTCGCAGGGGAGTACCCAGGAAGATGAGAGTATCACAAATGGACAGTCTGACAACTGCCATGCTTCATTGGGGCTTATATACAGCGTACAGGGTCGATTACAAAGAACTGGGACTATTCTAGACTCTTTGGTACCATCCAATAGGACTACAGAGGCATAAACTTGCTTGTGTCAAGTTTCAGGCTTACTGAGCGCATTACTGATCTTTGTGGAGCGATGACATCATTATGATGTCACTGTGGAGCACTTAGTGAGCCTATGAGGTCACTGTGGAGTCGCTCAGTCAGCCATGATGTCATTGGAGCCTTGATGATGTCAGATGATTTATGCAACAGTTTCTAAGAGTTTGTGCTGCTGTTTCGGGTCCTTGGTGGCTGGGTGGCCATGTGGCTGCCACGCGATGATTAGCCGATTAAGAAACAGGTGCCTGGTCATGTTATAGTGCCTTTGCAATAGCGATATCTTGTACCGCAGGAGGGACAGCCCAGAAAATGGAAGGGAGTTGGCAATGCAAAGTGAGAGAGGTTTGTCAAGACTCACTGTTGAACTATCCAGTTCAATAGTGAGGGATAAGCTCGAAGACGAGTCGATAGACGTCCAAGACTGCATGGGCAAGAAGTAGAGTCCAGAGTAGTAACAGATACCAGAGA